>JAAWXA010000036.1:4117810-4229066 GCA_038090715.1 Florisuga fusca
CTCCCCCCCCTCTCCCCCCGCTTCCCTCTGGAAAGAGCCGGCGTGAAATTGTTTCTTTGCTCTTTGCTCCATTCTCAAGTTTCAGAGCTTTGCAGTTTGCTCTCATTTTAGCCCGTGCCAAAGCAAAGCAGATGTGTGACACTTCTGCTGTGTTTGTCCTCTCTCGGGATTATCGTGCTGCCCCGGGTTGGGTGGTTTATTTTAAGCCCCTGTAGGCTGTGGCATTAGAGAGCTGATTCCCCTTGTGTGTTGCCTCGGGTTGCTCTGGAGAGTGGGTGTGACTTCTTGGGTGCTTTTTCTGCTGAAGTCTGGATGGTTGCACACCTGGACAGTGTGTTTGTACAGCCCTTATCTCTTTATAGCTGTCCTGCCAGCTGTTGGAACTAACTGCTGCCTGGCCATGACACTGCAAACTACAACTTACAGGCAGAAAACGTCTTTTTCCTGCTAAAAAATCCTGTATGCAAAGCTCAGCACAAGGGGTTAATGCTCTCCAGTGAGATCTCTCCATGGTAGGCAGAGGAGAGCTAAAACTGACAGGTAGCATGGACATGTATTTTTTAAAAAATGAGAAATGTAGTAATCTCATGAGCCCAGTTAAAATAGTCCCTTAACTGTAGAGAGGAATCTGCTAAGGAAAAGGTTAAAGTAGGTTGGCTGACTGGAGAGTATCTGTGAAGATCTTTATTACATCTGGGGTCATTTAGTTCCCAGGCTTGTTGCTGAAGGAGCTGCGTTGGTCACACGTGGTGCTTGCAGCAGCAGCAGGAGAGGGTTCTGCAGCATGTCCTGGGGGTGGTGGTGGCTGCAGGCAGCAAGGACAGGCTTGGGAAGCAGGCTGGGTTCCCAGTGTCATTGTCACCTGAGGAACCAGCCACCAGCCAGGCATCCTCCTGGGCTGGGGAGCTGCCGTGGCCTCACAGGGGGCTGGGAGGCACAGGCTGAGCTTCTCCCTTCCTCCAGGATGTGTGGGCACAGAAGAAGTCAGGGGGGGTGACAGGGCAGCTGGCTCCTCCTCCAGCTTGTCCTGTGCATTAGCAGCAGCCTGGGACACTCCACTGAAGGTTTCTGCAAGGAGGAGAAGTCTGTTTTCCCTCAGATGGGTTTGGGATGTGGTTCTGCCTCCTGCAGGGTGTGAGCAGCAGGGTAGGTGTCTGTTTACTCTGAGAGCACTCGAGGTGCCCAGCTGGGGAGATGCTGCCAGGGTGTGGTCTGTGCAGTGATCTCCTGGCAATCACCATCCAGTATGTATGGATTCAGGAATCAGCCACACAACTCATGTGGCCTCCTGCTCCATGCTGCTCTCTAGCAGGTGTCTTGAGCAGATCAGGCATCCAGGAGGCTGTAGCCTGGCAAGAGCAGAAAGTAAGAGCAAAACCAGTCCCTTAGGAAGTGTCCTGCTGTCCAGAGGGATTTACATGCTCTGGAAGTCTGGATCATGACGACACTGGGAGCCTCAGGGTAGGTGGCAGTGCCTCTCCTCCTCTTTATTTAGCTCAGAGCTTCATCTTCCTGGGCTGGGCTTTACAGACAGGATGCCACAATTTGTCAGGAAGCAGAAGCTGCTCTTGCAGTCTCTTTAGAGAGTGGTGGAGATGATAGATCCTGGGTGTCAAGACTGTCAAAAACCTTTTGCTGTAGCTTTTCTGAAAGGCTCTGCACCTTTATAGCACTGTGTCAGGAGCAATTTTTGCTTCATATTGGCACCTCAGGTGTTGTTCTACCAGTGACTTTCTTTTCTCTCCTTCTCACCTCTGCTCTAATTCCAGTCTCAAGTGTGACTTTGCAAAACACTTCAGCATCCTGAAATCCCATGTCCCACCCAGAACAAGGAATTAGAGAGTGGTGCTGCAAATGCAGCTCCTCTCATAGTCCTTGGCTCTTTTAGCCTGAAGCCAAGACACCAGCATGGTCGTGCAGCCAAGGAGAAACAAGGAGCTATTAAGAAGAGTTTGTAGGATTCCAGTGTGTTGCTCCAGCTCTGGCTGGGGTTTGGTGAGGCAGATAATGAAGCCTGGGATTTGTCATAAAATGAGTCATTGTCAGAGCTGCACTGGGATTTAGGCAACCTCAGCCCATGAGCCAAAGTTGCAGAAGAGAATGGTGAGTTGAAAGGCTGCCAATTTATATATTTTTTTTTAATTTTTTTTTTTTTTTACTGCCCACTTTCAAACCCTTTCAAAAGCATCACTGTCTGAGGGTATGCTGCTGCTTCTTCTGAAGCTCTGGTTCCTGGAGGTGCCCACTCTGACCTGATAGCTGCTAAGAGGAAGGTCATGCACTGGTTGTCCTGGAGCATGTTTTATCCTAAAGAGGATGAAATTTGCACACCAGAAAGAAGCCAAATCTTTCTTTTTCTCCTGACTTGCCCCCAGCTAGGGGGGGTGACTCACTTTATGCTGCCTGTACAGCTATGTTAAGAGGTGCCTCAGTTAACAAAACCAAATTCCTCACTGTTTTTTAATTATGACATTTTTCATAAAGAAGGAATATTCAACAGAATTAAACAAAGAAATCATCACTGTCTGACAGTGGTTTTCATTAGCCCATGGAGAGCTATTAATGGAGATAACATCTTTGGGCTTGGACCTGGCTGCTGCAGGAAGTAAATTAAAGGCATTTCTCCTCAGATCATCAGCAAGTTCTACTTTGATGGGTCCCAGCTAATGGTGTCTTTGGTATCTTTGTGGGTCACCTGAACAGCTTGCTGGTAGGGAACAGTGAGTGAGCTTGGCATGGGCTGTGGGGCTGGAGAAGGCTCTGATTTGTACTTAAAAAGAGGAGTTTTGAGAAAAAGAGCCACAAGGTAAGCTAATGAATGAGTACTAAAGGTCTGAGTGCAAATCACAGACTCCCCATCTCTCCGTGCCAGTGTGTTGTCTAAATCATTAATTCTTGTAGTGGCACAGCAGCTGGCAGTCCAACAGAGCCACATTAAACAGTGGTGGTGCTGAGTCTGGGAGCTGAGGCAATGGTGGAAGCCCCTGCTGGGGTACAAGAAATGTTCTGGCTTGCAGTCACAGGGTGAGCCCAGCTGGAAGGAGCTCCTGAATACAGCAGGTCCAGCCTGGACCTTTCTTCCAGGGTGCTGAAGGTACAGCCTCTGGATTCCTCCTTTTGGTTGCTTGCTTTGTAGCTGTCATGTTGGGAGAGGCTGAGCAGAGCTGAGCAAAGGGCCTGGAGCTGAGAGATGGGCAGGAAATGCTGCTTCCAGCTCTCTTAATTTGGGGAGATTTATGCCCTGTCGTTGAGGAATTGATTGGATTTAGGAATGAGGTGGTGTCACTCTCTCTGTGGCTCAGTGCCTCTCTGGCTGGAGTAGGCATCAACTTTTGCTCATAAATATGCAGGCTGTTAATAGATGAGACAGGCAGAGGCATTCTGCATCACTTACATGGCAGGAAATTCTCAAGGCATTTTTGAAGTTAAAGCATTAACTTCTTTTTTCCCTTCCCTTCTGTTCCTCAGATCTCTGCTTTGCTCCCTCAGGGAGGATGAGGAGGTAACAATTTGCTTCAGTGGGTCTAACTACTCCATTCCATGTAGGAAAAAAAATTGTCCTGACAGTAATTAGGCTCCGAATGGGATAGTAATTTCTTTAATGGTTTTATTCCTGGCAGTCTTTGGGGAGGTGACTCTCTGCCTGCCTGTGCTTTGTTAGAAAGTTGCTTACATGTTGTCAGACCACTCACTCCCTCATCCATCTGAGCTACAGCCAAACAGTGTAGTCTTCCAGCAACCCCTGCTCATCCTCCCTCTGCCTGCACTGAGGGCACAGGAGAAGAAGGAAAGGGGGGGTCAGATGAGGAGGAGAGACCCTCACCCACATTCAGCCTCTCCTCTCCAAGCCTCTGCCTCAACAGATTTAATAAATCTTTGGGGGGCCCCTCTCCTTGTCCCCCTGTGCTCAAACCTTACTGCTGCTGCTGCCACAGGACTGAGTTTTCCTGCTGCCAAGGAGTTGTTCTTCTTCCCCAAAGAGAAAAAATTGAATTGTACTTTTCGTAGCTGAGAAGCTTTGAGCTGTCTCTGCCTCTTCATGCTGGTGCTGCAGAGCACCAAATGGTCCTGCTGTATTTATAAATAAAATATGTCTTCAGGGAGCGACAGTATTAGGAAATGATTTAAGGTTTGCATCCTTGGTAGAATCAGAAGCACCATATGTACCCTCCCATGTTTTAAAGAATTACAATATTTTCCTCCTCAAATGGTAGAGCCAAAACATCTTCAGCTCTTTTAAGTCTGCCTTGAAGTTAAGTGAATAAAGGCTTGACGAGCTAAAAAATAAATTACTTTCACAATTTCCATAATTCTTTATGGAGTTTTAAATTGGAGACTTTTCCCTTGAAACTAGAGGAATGACAAAGACTCATTCTCTTGCCTCTTTCTCTCAATATATCTGGAAACAAGACTGCTGCTGAAGGTGAAACACCTATTTTCATGCCTTCTTTCACATTGCAGAGGTCTTTGACCAAGCAGCCTGGCCTCCTGCCCCCACCTCCTTAGAGTTTTTCTCTGTCCTTTGCAATGCCTTTACTCCTCCCTTCCAACTTCCTATTCAGCATTTTGCACAAAGCACAGAGGGCAGTAGTTGATGCAGTCTTTCAAAACAAAGTGTGAAGAAAAAAGCATGGCAAGTCAGTAATATAGAGGTTAAAAATCTGGATTGTGGAGTCTTTGTAAACACAATCAGAGGTTTTATGGCTTGCTTATCTTTCAACTAGGACATCAGCCAGTAGCTGCTGGGAGGAGTCTGAAGGACCCCCAGTGCCTTGAAACACAACCAGTGGAAAAATTCCCTTTCCTTTCTCCAGGAGTCAATGTAATTTGTGTCCCTTCAGTGCTGGCAGAGAAGTCACCTGGAGGACCTGGTCTGGAAACCTCAGAGCTGAGGCCTGGCTTGCTGGCTGAGTTGGCCCTTTGAGGGAAGCATGTCCTAGAGGATCAGTTCTAGCAGCACAACTCCTTTCTCCTTCTTTGCCAATTTCTTTCCCCTGTCTTTTCTTTCTTTAATAAAGCTTAATGGGCCTTGACTGCTGACATAGTGCAGAGTAATGATGCACAGACATTCTCTTCCTTATTATTTTTAGGAAGCTCTTAAAAAGGTGCTGAGCGTGGAAAAGCAAATGTAAAATAACTTCTTCAAGTCCCTCCACTTCACTCCTTTCCAAACAACTCTTTTGTCTTTATATATTTTGAAGGCAAACGATGCATCCACACCCGAACACGATGCTGATGGAGGTGAAGATGGAATTGCTTTGCCTGGATCCAACACTCACCCCTTGCCCACTCCTCCAGACCTCACTCCAGACAACAGCTGCTGCCAGTGGTGACTTTCTGATGCCAACTTTTGCACAGGCATTAGCAACACAGTGGCACCTAAGAAAAGGCATCTGCTCGTCCTCCTTGCCTCACTGGTTTGGTCTGGTTTCCCCTTCTGCTGACTGACACACACTTTGGGGTGCTGCTTGGAGAGGGGCACAGTGCTCTCCATGCTGTCCATGGGGTTTGTTGAAAGGCACATCCAAAGTTCTCACTGGAGCTCCAGAAACGTGTGCTGCTCACTGCTGTTGCCCAGCCCAGCCCAGGGTTCAGCTCCTGGCCTCGCAGTCCAGACTTTGCAGTCTTCAGGAGAGAGGGAAATTCACCCCTCTGTCCCTGAAATGGGCTGTGAGGAGACCACAGCCCTTCTACTGTTTCTCTGCCCAGGGGTGAATTTCCCTCTGTGAACCCCAGGGCTCCAGTTTGCACTTGGCGTCCCCAGGCCCAGGGGGTCACCCCTTGTTGTGCTTTGAGTTGCTGTGAGTTTGGTGGGAGCATCCTGATCAGCTGGTGAACTCGTGCTCCCTTTTCCTTCCACTGAGGTCTCTCTCTGCTCAGGGAGATGCTTCAGTTGGTAGAGAAACACTCAAAAGAAGTTTGCTGTGAATTTTTCAGTCCCCCTGGCTGTGTTTCCTGTGATGAGGGGGATGCTTTGACATTGGGCTCCTGGGCAGTGTGGGTTTCCTGCAGGTCCATGCCCACCAGCCCATGGCCCAGGTGGCTTCCTGTGCATACCCAGATTGGATAAAAGCTTTTAAACTACTTGGTCTTGTTACACTCTGCATATCCTCCTCCCACGTGCACATCTTGTAAGCTCTTGCATCAGCAGGGGCCTTTGTCTTACCTTTTTCCTGCAAGTCTTCAGCATCTGGCTGGCTGGGATGGTGTCATCATGAGTCAGGCTGTAGAAAACTGCACGTCCCAGTCCTGCTTATTCTCTGGGATGGACAATTTCCCTCTAAGCTCTGACAGATGAGAAAAATCAAATTACCTGACATTTCTAGAGCAATTAATTCTTTGAAGGCCTGAACAAAACTCACACAAGACAAGAAGGAGTCTGTGGGCTTTTATTAAATGCTTTAGATCTGACCTGTCTTTTGCTGAAGAAATAAAAGATTCCAGAAAGTTCCCTCTGAAATTGTGGATTTAAAGGCAATTTGTGCCTGTTAATGTCAGCCTCTCCCCTTGGTTATTACTCTTTTGTTCTCTTCTCCTTTGCTATTGGGTGCTTTGTGCACATGGAGTGTATGCTCTTACAAATGGCTGCAGTATGAAGATAAATGAGACTGGGTGCTGGAACACTGTAACAGGAGATCAGAAATCAATCCTTGACTTTTCCTGCTAATTGAACATGGTCCAGCAGAGGACCTTACTGCTGTTCCAGTTAACCTGCTACGGCAGGTTGCTGAGAAAATCCTCTCAGCTCTTCCTCCATGATCTGTTTCTGCCTTTTGGAAAAACAAAACCAGAACCTTTGGATGATGTGGGTTGTTTGAGGTGGCATAAAGAGAAACCCCTGACTGTGGGCTTCACAACATGGGTGGTGAAGAGAGCAAGAGGATGAGATTGTCCTCCACAGAGGGATGCTTTGTGTCACAGTCTGTGTTGCTTAAACCTGGCTATTGAGACTCAACCAGCTGCTTCTCTGAGGGCATAATGCCAAAATTCTATTCAGAAAAAGCAAATCCAAGAGTCAGCCTTGGCTGGTTTGCAAGCTGAAGTTCTGTTGGTTTTTCTGAGAGCTGTCAGGTCTTCCATTTCAGAAATGTTTTGTCACCAGGGAGGACCTGTCTTGCCCTGGAGCTTTTGGCAGTCCTGCTGAGGCTCTCTTGCTCTCCCTCTCGTTCCTGCAGTGCCTCACACAGCCTCTGGTGATGCTTTTGAAGAAGGAGAAGGAAAAGGACACTTAAAAATTGTCTCAGTTTCCTTTAAACCTGTTAGTTTATCATCAAAATCTCTACACTGAGTTGGAAAGAGTTTCTCGTGCTTCATTTTTGGGTGGTGCAGACAGGTCACTGGTGTTTTCACCCCCCACCCTCACTCCTCAGGGCCATTTCCCACACCGTGGGGTTGCCAGATCTGCACGGGGACCTTGCTGACCCTTGCTGGCTTGTAGTGCTGCTTTGAGGGATGATTTTGATTTTAGCTGAGGCTAGGATTTATGAAACACTCTCAGAGGTAAATTTGAGACTGATCTTTTACCAGTAAGATTGGAAACATTTCTTTTTTTACCTCTATATTTTACCTCCATGGAGTAATTCCACCTGAGTTCAAACCAGAACCATTCAGTCATTTATGGGAAGATTTCTCTTGGGTACAGGGAAGGGTCTAACCCTGGAGAATGTCATCTCCCACCTATGAAAGTGACAGGAACATCTACAGCTCTCTGCACATATTTTCTATAAAAACCACTTTTCTCTTTGTTGTGTCTCTCTTGGTTGTGTTTGTAGCTTCAGTTAGCATATGATCTGAAACCTGTACCAGCCAACTGCTTTTTTCATTGGCTTAAGGTGGGCAAGAAAAGCTCAGTGAATGGAGCTCCATCTGCTCTGGTTGTTTGTGTTTCTTTTATTATTTTGTTGTTCTTGTCTCCACCCCGTGCAACTTTTATGTAGTGTTTTACTATGGGAAACAATAAAGGTTTGGCTCAGTAACAACTCCTTGCCTTTCTTGAAACAGTAAAAAAGTTCTTTTCCATTCCCAGGTTGCAGATACTCTCCAAATCCTTGGGCTGGCTCCAGCAAGGAAAGAAAATAATCCAGGCCATGGAATGGTGATTCACAGGGCTGGAACATGATTGAATTCTGCACTTGCAAATCTCCTTTTGTCTTGTTCCTCTTTGGCAACTTGTGCTGGCGCTGGCAGGGGGCACAGGTCTGCTCCTCAGCCCCTTGTGGAAGGTGCTCCTTGTTGTAACCACTGAGTATAAAGCAGTACTGGCTGTCATTCTGTCAAGTGCTGGCCCCCTGGTCTCCCAGGGCTTGTTGCTCACTCCAGTTTGACAGTCAGGATCCATTTAGCTCTGCTTCCAGAGGAACATCTCTGCATTATTCGTGTGCAGCCCGGGGATGCTCTGTGGTCCCTCCCACTCAGCATTCAGCTTCAAGGTTTCAAATGGTTTTTTAATCTGTTTTTGCTTTTCCCATTTTAAAAGCACCTCAGTAATTGCTGCTGGGATTGTTTTGCTGGGGAGCTGCCATTAGTCCAAGGCTGGAGTGTGTCAAGGACTAACCACCTCTTGTGTTCCTTCCCCCTTCCACTTCCCATGACAACAACCAATATATTGGGAAAGTCAGCTGGGGGATCTCCCTGAGTCAAAAACAATGGCCACAAATTGCCAAGTTTCCATGTTTGCTTTTTTTTTGAGGGGAACAGGGATGCTTTCTCTGTAGTTCTGCATAGCTGAAGCAAACAGGGGCTGTGAGCTGGTGTTTAGACACTGTGTTTCTGGCCATTAGTGAATTGCCCAGTGACACAAAATGGCAGATCATCTCTGCAGATGGCTGAAGTTTATTTTTAAAACAAAACTTAGCATCAGTTGCTCTTCTCTCCTCCTCCCCATCCCTCCCAGAAGATGTTTCCTTCCAGGGAAGGAGCTTGGGGACAGCCATGTCTCACCAGCCCACTTCTCCCATTTCTTCCTGCCACCTCTCCCATCACTTTGTTCCTCTCCACATTGGAGTCTGCTCCTCTGATTGTAACACCTTGTCTCCTCAGGTGGCTGTGCTTGGAGGACCATTCAGGGAAGAATTTTTTTACAGGCTGATGCTGCAATCAAATAATGAGACTTTCAGCAGGTGCAAGATGACAAGTGACAGGTGAGCATCTTGTGGAAAACTTTTCTCTTGAGCTGCTCATTCAGATTCCTTCCTGACCATTGCCACTTACTAGCAGTATATTCAGGCAGTGCTAGAAATGTCTGCAGTGCATGAGAGGAGGATCTCTCTGTGTGGCCTGTGCTGCATGCTGGGGACCCTTCTACACCCCTGCCTGGCACCTCTGTCCCTGCAAAAACGTTTCTTTTCATTATCTTCATAGCAAAACATGAAAGGAACCAGCCCAGCCCCAGGGCTGGTGTAGCACACTCTGCAGACCTGTGCCCTGCTGCCCAGCAGACCCTGGAGGTGCCTGTGCAGCACCCAAGGGTGCTGCTGTGGTTAGTGCCTGGGAGCTGCACCCTTTCAGATCCCTTTGAGCTGGAGGGCTGTACACACTGAGGATCTCTGGGTTTGTCTGGAGGCATCCCTCACGTTTCATCTTCCTTCCACGGATTTCTGTCTGGCACTGGATGCTGTTTGTAAAGTCTTGGAGGGATTACTGCTCTTGTTTTCCTTCTCTGGAATGAGTGGCTCTACATAATGTGTTCATATTTTGCCAGGAAGGATGGATTCTGTTTCCAAAGTATTTTTGTTGTGGACTATATCAGTTTAACAGCAACAGTGACATTCTGAGCCCTTTCTCAGCTGTGCTCTGTTTCCTCCCAGGTGCTTCCCCTGACCAAATGCAGCAAACAGGCAGCACCACCTCCCTTTCTCATGGATGCTTCTCCCAGCTTAATCACTCTGAGGAATTATTATCTGGGGCTGTAGATTTGCTGCTTTTAGGGGCCTTATCAGGGCAAGGGATGCCAGCAGAGGCACCATCTCCTTCCTGAGCATAACTGATTTCTGCTTTCAGAGGTAGCTCGGGGCAATTACCCCAGAACTGTGGATGCTTTTAATTATTTGCTTAATTAACTACACCCCTCCCCTCTGGCTGTCCTGTCCCACGCTGCTGAACCAACCCCTCACACATTGGAGCTGCCCTGAAGCAGCTGCTTCTGGGCTCAGTTTTTGGGGATGGATTTGGGAGCTGCTTAGAGAGTTCACCTCTCCAAGGCTGGTCCTTCTTTTCCAGGCTGAGCTGCTTTGTAATGACAAATATTCCAGATATTTCTGAGCCTCATTCACCTCCAAGAGTCCCAGTCTGATAGATACCTGGCCCCTTGGTGGGGACAGCAGCTGGATCATTGAGAGTGGCTGAGCCCAGAGTTTTTTTTTTTCTGCTGGTGAAGCCAAGCTCAAGAGACAAAGAAAAATCTCAGTGAACAGCTGAGCCCACTGCAGGAGAGCACCGAGCAGGATCTGGGCCCTGGGTGAGCAATTGTCAAGCTGCTGACAGGACAGACCTTCATTTTCAAATGACACTCACACAAAATTAAACTTCTCCAAGCAATCACACCATGGCCATTAAAATAGTGCCTTGGAGGACAGAAAAAATAAACCAGGAAATGCAAACTAGGGTTATAAATCTTTGGCTGTGTCTGGGAGGTACCTTTTTAATTAGCATCATGGAGCAGCCTTGATGTAGTAGGTGCTAAGTAGGAAACTTGCCAAATTTTCCCTGTTTTGATAGCAGGTGATTTGTGTTCTGTTTGAATTGCCACCTTGTGATTTTTTATTTTTTTTTCTGTACTTGCCAGAGTTGCTGTGTTGTTTGTAGTGTGAGGAATGAACTGTTTTCACCTGGGCTAATCTTACACCCCTTCAGCCAGGAGGAGCTGCCCTCCCCCTCCTGCCTGAACCTTCTGCATTCATGGATATCTCTGCATCTGAGGCCTAAGGGATTGCAAAGCCATTTCAACACAGTATTTTCTAGGGGAGTTCATGTATTTAATCATGTTTTTTGGTCCCTGTCCTCTCGGAGCACGGAGGTCACTCACCACATGGAGATTTTTTGAAAGGGGTTTTCTTCTTTGCTGCATTGGTGAGAGGCTGGGGAGGGAGGACAAGTTTGGTTTGCTGCAGAGGACTTGGCCACGTGGCTGGGATACAAACCTAGAGGGTTTATACAACGTCCAGGAGGCTGAAGATGAGGGTTGCCTGTATTTGGGCTTCTCTGCATTGCTCCCAGTGCTGCCCTGGTGAGCCAGGACCCCTGGCAAGAGGTGCTGAGTCTGCACAGATCCCCACACCTGGGTCCACTGCAGGGGACAATCCAGAGGAAACTTTTGTCCCCTCTTGCACAGCTCTGCTGTGGGGTTTGCATCCTAGTGATTGATATTTCTGTGAGGATTTGGTTCTGGGGGCTCCTGAGGCTTTGTTTATCTATCACCCCCGTGCATTCCAGTGCTCTGATTTGGACTCAATAATCTTTGAGGTCTTTTCCAACCCTGATGATTCTATGATTCTAATTGCTCTCACTGGAATATGACTCTTTGTCACATTGCTCATGGTTGTGAGTTATTGGATGCTTGGCCTGGACCTGCCTGGGAGTTCCAGGCGAGGTGTCCAGAGGTGCTGTGCTCACCCAGGCATTGCCTGGCTGGGTTTGTGTCCTGCTGGATTCATCCTGGCAGCCTCAGCATCGTGCTCTTTAGCAGATCACTGCTGCTGACCTGTCACTGTGGGAGATGGTGGGATTAGGATGATAAAGTGGTTGGGAAAAATAAACAATAGTGATGCTACAGCCCAAACAATGCCCTTCTTTTTCATGTTTTCTTTCCCTGTTGGTTTGCCAGTCAAGTTTAATAAGATCAGTGCAGATAATTTGTGTATTCACACAAAACATAATTTTCCCTCCTGTGCTTCACCAGCTGCACTGCAGTCAGACACAAACATGCCTTTTCCTTTACGTGGTTATGAATGGGTGCATCTGTTCCTCAGAGATAGGGAAAGGGGGCTGAAAGGTTTGGAAAGGCAAGGAAATCAGATGCAGTCCCTTCCAGTGCCTCTGTGGGGAGGGGAGTGCTCAGGAATCAGAACTGAGGTTTCTGCAGCACAGGCTCAGTCCCACACGGATGTACCAGGGAGGTGGGTGAGACACCGGTGGGTGGAAAAGGCAGGGAAAGGGCTTTTGCTCAGCAGAGCAGGAGGAGGTGCAGGGCTAGAGGTTGTACAACAGCAGACCTGCATTACTGGGCTTTCCTCCCTCCTTTTTTCAGTTCTGAGAGAGGCCCACTGGAGAGGTGAGGGGAGGAAGGAAAAGGAGTTTAATTTTCTCCTGTTATCTGGTGTCTCCAGCTGCGAGCAACGCTGACAGCCCTGCACTGATCAAACACTTGAGCATCCTTGATTCAGCATCCCATCTACATGGTCATAAATAATGTAAGTGCTCTGGCTCTGCCTGAGCCCGTAGCCTGGCAGAAGTGCACCAGAACATTCCCTTCTCCTGTTGCCATCATGTTGAGCTCCTGCCTTCATTGCTTGTGACAGGGAGTCATTAGGCATTAGTAGCTGGCATGGGTGCCTAATGACACAATCATGTGCAGACATGTTCTTCCTCCAAGCAGGACTTTTTCAGCCAGAAATTCTACTACTCTGCTCCTGTTGAGCCCCCCTCACCCTTCTGCCAGGTTTATTTCTACTTCTCATATCCTTTGTGAGTCCAAAAGGTTCCAGATATGGGAACTGAGCACTGCTTTGGTGTGAAATACAACACACTCTATTTAATAGAAGAGAGAGAAGTTTATCAAAGTGCATGAGAGCTTCTCAGCTGCCTTCAAGCCGAGGCTCTTGACATGGTTTTTAGAAGTCTTAAAATGTCCCAATTTAATAGCTTGGGTGGTTAGAGCAGAGATAGATGTGCTTAGTGCCAGGCTTTGAAGCTGTTGGAGGCAGGTGGCAGAGATGGTGGGAGGGAGCCATGCAGAGCAGGGACAGGCCACCTCCCTCACCTTGCTCCATGCTGCAATGACAAGGCTGCTCTCAGCTCCACTGGGGAGATGCCATGAGCCCAGCTGGCAAGGATGTGGCTGATGCAGCTGTGAGATGGGAGAGGGACTCATGGGAGCACATTTTGGTCCCCCAGGGCTGGTTTCCCCCAAGAGAACAGCTTCTTCATGCTTCCTTTCTTCCCAGTTTCTTCAGCTGCAGGAAGTGGCAAGAGACCAAGCAGATGTGAGTGTTCAGACCCTGAAAATATCAGATGATCTTGTCTGAGCAGTTCTTTCATTTACATGGCAGCACTGTCACTGCCCCAGCTAAGGGGGAGAGAAGGCTGCTCCAGCTCATAAAATCCCAGCAAAAATCCCACCAAGCTTCCCACGGAATTTTCTGCTCTTGTTGCTGTTGCTAGGTCTGGACATGTTTAATTCTATGGGCATTTGGGGGTTTAGCTCTTTGCATCCTGCAGACCAGCACTTGGAGGAAAGCCACTGGAATAATCTGCAAAGCCTTTCCGTGGTGGTGAGGCTCGTGCTGAGTCTGGATGGAAATGGTTTGGACACCAACGGGCCAAACTTTTAACCTCTTTTCATGTCAGTGTTTGGTAGGAGCACAGCAGCAATTTCTGGGGCTGGAGGTGCCTGGAGAGTGAGTCTGAAGCTCCTGGTCCCTCCTGACTCCTAATTACTGGCCCTGAGAAGGGACTCAATAACTCCTCATGCAGCTCTACATTCAGAGAGCACTTAGGGGCATTTAGTCAGGCAGCTGCCCACTGAAAGCCTCTTGCCCTATAATTTTGTGGGTGGGCTGCAGGACTCTGGGCTTCAGCAGCACTTTAATGCTGAAGCAGGTTCTGCTGAGGAGGCCAGGAGTGGAAACTGCCTATTTCTTACAGCCCTATAAATCTGACATTGCCACCAAGTTGTTGCAATGTAGCTTTGAAGAGTTTTTCACCTTTCTGTGGTCCATGCTTGCAGAGTCCATATTTCTGTGTTAAGAAATCAGGAATCAAGTAATTGAATCTCTCTCCCCTTTGCTGTAAAATCAAGCAATTGAATCAAAGATCATGTTATTTAAAAAAAAAAAAAAAAAAAAAGGCAGAGAAAAGAGTTCATTTTGGGTTCTCTTTACTGGCTTCTTAAATCCCAAGCTTTGCAGCATTCTAGGAGTGTTTTATTGAACTCTTTTCACAGCTGTGAGTACGATGGATTAAACTACTCAGGAGCTGGGCTGTTGTGTGGCAGCAGGAGTCCATGGGGACAGGGGAGGAGAGAGTTTTAACCTGGGTGACCCCAATGCTGAGGCAGAGGATGTGTTGCTGCTGACCCCTGCAAGGGACATTCCTGTCCCAGCTGAGGTATAACCTCTGGAAGACCCTGAGAAGGAAAAATGTGGCTGTGTTGGTGGCATCTGGGGGGCCTGGGCTCGTGCCTGACAGCAGGAGATGGTCCCTGGGGTTGAGCTGCCAGTGGCCATGACTTGTCACCCAGAAAGCTGCTGAAGGTGCAGTTGGACAAGCTTCATTGGGATGCAAATGGATGTAAATTCATGTAAACATATGTCTGAGTGCAGGTAGAGGCTCGTGCCCAAATTATGCAAATGTTCTAATCCAATAATGCTAATGTCATGATTATCCAGCAACACGATGTTCATTAATATGGTTCCCTGGCTCTTACACCTATCACTGTCAACATGATTATCCTGTGGCAGACTTGCAGTGTCTCTGGCAGGTGGAGCTGGTCTCAGGGAGGGAAGGGGACACTCAGTTCATCTGCCTGGTGGGGTCTGGAGGTGCCACGTGTCCTGGGGAGTCCTGGCCAAGGTACCACCTGGCTGCTACACTCTCCTCGAGAGGCCCTTCCTCCCAGAAGGAGACTTGGAAGAGGTTTCACTGTCCCCAAAAGCCTGCAGAGCAGCTAAACCAACATTTCTTAATATCCATTGCTGTGATCAGATGAAGAGGACTAGCAGGGCCATCTAGTGACTCCTCTGGCTGCTTAATGACCCGGGAGGTGCCCCAGGTTAGATGGGGACAATTTTAGTGTTTGTATTTTGAACCATATCCCTGTACCTCTGCACCTCTCCCTCCATCTCCCTGTTTTGGTTGTTGGTGGTTGGTTTTGTTTTGTTTTTTTTACTTCTTGCTCTGCAGTTTTGTTTTCTCTGCTTTACCACAGAGCTGGAAAAACACTTGAGCTTCCCCACTGCAGGATGGAAATTTGTCCTGCATCGCCTCGGGTCGGGTGACACAAGGTCAGACAGTTAAATAATCCAGAGACCTGTGAAGAGAGGGGTCCTGGGGGCTGGCTTGCCTTCCTCAACACCACCAGGAAAGCTGCTCTCTGGGCAGGAGTCTGTTTGCCTTGTCTGTGCCCTCGAGTTCTTTGCTGCTGTCCCCCAGGTGCCGGTGTAGCCGCTTGCCGGGGCACCACGGGGGATTCCTTGTCACCAGCAGCTCCTGGAGCTTGGTGCTGCCTGGCAGCTACAGAGAACTGGGGGGTGGCTGGCCTGGGAAAGGGTTCAGCACATCACCCCACTGCCCCCCAAGCAGTGTTGCTCCCTCAGGTGCCTTCATGGGGGTTTTGCAGTCCCCAAAGATTTGTCTCTTTGGAGCAGCTCAGGCAAGCTGGGGCTGTTGCCCCCTTCCAGCATCCTGACCTCAGAGTAGTCAGGGATTTGCCCTTCTCTTTGCAGGACTCATTTTGCTCTTTCCTTTGCTTTGCTTTTTGCAATGTTGGCATGAGGCTGGGATTTATGGATGGAGCCAGAAGATGCCCTGACAGCTGCTTGCCCCACAGCTCACTGGTTGAGCCTCATGATCCAGGGACAGGCAGGACAATTCCCAGCAGTTGGGTGGAGAAGCAGCAGTCAGGACAGAGCTCCAGCAGCCTCTGCAGGGCTGTGGCAGGTACATTTACTGCACTAAGTATCAGCATCAAATGGGGGCTTTGGGTAGATTGCTTTTGACAGGATGTCGTTAGCCTGATGCCTATGTGGGAGAGGAGCAGCTCTAATGTTCTCTTAATGCAGCCAAATTGCTCTTTAATTCTGCAAAACCAAGATGTTATTTCATGAATCCCTGGAGCTTGCTGTGGAGCATCTCGATGCTGCTGGTTATCCGTGGCCTTTTCCCTCTGCTTGCATCCAGCTCCAGATCTCAGTGTGTGGGGTGGGAGCTGCCCTCCCCTGGGCTGCCCTCACTTGGCTTCCTGTGTGTTAACTCTGGAAAGCTGGTGGTGACTCCTGACATGCCTCCTCCCACCAAAATGTGAGCAGAAAGTCTATCAATTTCCATGGCAACAGGACCAGGCCCTAAATGCTGATGTTAACTCTCTTTCTGGACATCTTTGGAGCATGGATGTGTGGGATGCAGTGGTGCCCAACCCCATTGCATCTCCCCAGGACAATGGGGCCGGGCTGCACACTGCTCACTGCATGCTCCAGCCCCTGTAGGGTAAGGTGCTGCTGCAGAATGAATACAGGGCTGTTTTTCCTGCCTGCCTGGAAAGTCTTGAGAAGTGATGTTGTCAGTCTCCTGCAGCTGGGAAGCTGTTGGGAAGGGAAGGGGTAAAAGCAGGGTAAAACTGCTGAAACAAGTCGGCTGGATAATCTCAGAGGACATTGACTCCAGCTCAGAGAGGCACTGAGAGCAGATAAAATTAGCCTAATAAGGGTTGATGCTCTGCAGAACTCTCCCCTCTCTTGGATGCAAGGGGTTGGATCTGGGTTCAGCTTTGAGACACAGAAGAAGAGCCAGCACCATGTGAGAAGGTGGCTTCTCTTGGTCTGGCAGTGGCAAACACCTGGTGAGGCTCTGGAGTTAGGAGGAACCCAAGGACCATGAGAGGAAGTAAGAGGAAAAAGTGAGGAAAGGCTGATTCCTTACAAAATATCTCAGTGCTGTGTCCCAAAATCTTGCCCAGGGTCCTGCTTTCCCCAGGGCTGCCCTGGCCTCTTTTCTCCTGCAAGTTGTGTTTCTTCTGGTGGGTGCTGGCAGGCAGGCAGGGCAGTGGGGTGGGGATACCCCAGTGGGGGGGGAGCATGGATGTGTTTCCATCAAGGGTGAACCCAAACCATCCCACATCTCTAACCCTGCAGGCTGAGCTGGGTGCTGCTGCCTGCTGACGTGGGGGACTCGTGGCTCTTCCCATCATGGTTCTTCCCATCTCTGCCATTGGGAGACTCCCAAAAGCCTCCAGAGCAGCCCCAGGGATGCAGGTGAGCTGGGTGCATGGGATGGGGCTGCCTCTGCTTTCCCATGGGTTTGGGGAACAGTGGGTGGTTGTGCATGTGGGGCTGCCTGGCCCTGCTGACTTTATCTTCCATCTCAAGAAGCAGGTGCAGGGCAGTGATGCTCAGGGGCAGCTCACCCTCCTCTTGTGCACCATTCAGTTGTTTTCTCCCACTTCTCCCCAATCTCACTGTGCACAGAACCCAGCCTGGGTGACCTGGTGTGTTTTTAATGTGTGCTCCACAAAGCTGATATTTACAGCATCTGATTTTCTACTCCAGTTGATTTGCAGGTGGCTGGTGTGTTGCAAATGGTAGGTCAGGGTGCAGAGGGCACAGAATGTTCCCTCCCCAAACAGGAGAGCAAACATTTCACAGGACTCCAAGAAAACTGTGCATGGTAATTAAAAAAAAAAAACCCAACCAAACCCAAAACACAAAACGCCAACTATTTTGGGATTCACATCGAAATGGCAACATATGCTACACATTAAACATCAGCCCCTACCAAAAGTTTAGCTATTCTGGGCCCATCCTGAGTGGCACTGAAGATGCATAGAGACCAGATGCCTCCCTGCCTCCCCCTCTCCTCTTGGAAGGTCCCTTGCAAGTCCATCTGTGGGCGTCAAAGTGCTGAGGAGGAAGACACCATCCACTCTTGTTGGGTGTTTCATGAGGTCTCTGGGAGCCTCAGGCAATATTTTGAGGGGCAGAGGGTTCTTTCTTGCTGGCATTTGCCCTTTGTGTGGCTTCCTGAAAGGGTTTGTTTGTGTCTGCTTCCTAATAGAGTGTGGGCTGTATTTTACCACAGTGATTTTGTTCACAGCTAGTAATTGCTGGTTAAATCTGGTCAAATGATGGTTGTTAGCAGGTCCTGTTTGAGCACAGATAACCTCAGATTTTATTCCTCTGGCGAGAGCAGTGGGGCCCAGGGGTGCACTTGGGCTGTGGGCACTGCTGGGGAGCCTTAATCAGCACAGCCTGGAGTAAGCCTCTCAGGATTGTTTAACCAAGTTTCCTAGTTATCATTATAATTACAGCTTCATTCAGCAAATGCAAATGGTGTTAAAGCAGGGAGGGTCTGCAGTGCACTCAGTGGGCTCAGCCAAGGTTCAGCAGCCACCGAGGGCAGGGATCTTGCAGGGAGAGCAGTTGCTGGGATCTGTGCCTCAGCCAGGAGAGAGAGTCCTGAATGAGCCAAGGAATAAGGCACATGTTGCTTTTCAATCAACCCCCTTCCCCTGCTCACAGCCATGCTGGAGCTAAGCTCACTTGAAGAAGAAAGCAATATGTTTCATAGCTACCAGCAGGGAGGACTGAAGACAATGTAGGTCCCAACTCACCCCACAGGGATGGAGGGGTCTCTTCCAGGAGCATTGGTGGTGGCAGTGTGGGTATCCCTGGTCCTGCTCCTGCAGCCAGGTTGGGCTGGTGGTATCTGCTGGCACCTTGTCATGCCTAAGGGTACCCACTTCTCAGGCTGTGGGTACTTGCTGTGGCTTAAAGATGGTCAGGAAAAAGCCAAAAGCAAGCTAGGGCTGTACAGGCTGATGCTGGTGCTGCCTTGTGTCACTTCCTTGGGTGACTGTCAAACCTCCCTGCTCCCAGCCTGCAGTGGATCTCCCTGAGTTTAAAGGGGTGTGAGATCTAGAGGAAGTTCCTCCAAAAAAAGGTTTTGGCATCAGCTTGCTGTGCACTCTTCAGGCTTGTGTTTTCTCCAGCAGCAGAGGAGAGGCTTTCTGTGAGATCCTTTGGGTTTGAGCTGACAGAGTATTAAATAAACAACTGGTGGGTCAGTCACTGAATCTCTGGTAAGCGATGGGGATGTTGCAGACCTGCTGCTGTACTTTTCATTTGGAAAGAAATGGATAAAACTAGAAACAGTCCCTGTTCTTTTTCATTGAAAACTGGAGTAACCGATGGCAGGATTTGAAGGTGTGTTTGAACCAAGTTTTGTTAAGTGTGTCCTGAGGACAGCCTGTATCTTTTTGGATGCATGTTTAATCTGTGTGCTGCTGTGCTGTTTGCTGTAGGAATGCTCCTGCTGTTCACCCATTTGTGTAGCACCAGCAGGGTGGCTACTTGGTCACAGGAGGAGGCTGAGCTGCTGTGTGGTTCTGCTCGGGGCACTGGGTGGGTTAGTGCCTCAAATCTTTCTTTCAGGGATGCTTATGCTCTGCTTGTGCCCCTGTTCAGGGCAACATTTACATTTAAGTCTAGGCTGGCCTGGGTCAGGATGCTTTTCTGAGCCTGGGCTGGACTTGGAGTGATGGTTCCTGCAACCCATGTCCCAGCTCTCATTATGGGATGCTTTTGGCACACCAGTCCCTGCTTTCATCTGAGGTGAGCAGCTAAAGTGGCACCTCAGAACAAGCTGCTGAAGTGCAATGTCAAGTGTGCTGAGCCTCAGGATCTTGTCACAACTTGTGCACACCTCTGGGAGGAGACATGGCTGGTGACAGGGACAATGTGCTCTTTCCATCATCCTGTCCCTGCTTTGATGTTGAACTCCGTGATGGGCACCTTCACCTTCTCTAGAGGGTGTCCTCCCTCCCTGCAGGAAGGGGATGTCCCCCTGCAGAGTGACTCTGCTCTCTGCCAGGCACCCTGAAAGCAGCCCCGGGATGGCTCTGAGCAACCTGATCCAGTGGGGAGGGTGTCCCTGCCCATGGCAGGGGGGTTGGAACTAGGTGATCTTAAAGGTCCTTTTCAAGCCTGAAAGTTCTATGGTTCTGTCACTCAAACTGTGGCCCCTCTTGCCAGGCTGGTGAGGACATCAGTGCTCCCTGTTTCTGGAAAACAAAGGGCTGGTGTGTGGGCACTGCAGGAGCTCTGAATCACCCTGGCAGAGTGAGGGATCAAACCGAGTCACATTCCAGGGCATTAGACAGAAGGTGGGAATTAAAAGCTTTACCTGGAAACTGGCTTTATGTCTCCAAGCCCTGCTTTTGTCTCACAGCCTGACTATTTTTGTCCCTTTTACCTCCTGTGTTGTCATGCATCAATGTCATGCCAGTGCGTGGTGCCTGGTGGTGCTGCCAACCCTTGGCACATCTGGGGAGCCCTCAGTAAATATTGGGCTGTGCAGCTTGGGTGTTGCAGCCTCTGCTACTGCAGGGCCCGGAGGAAACCTCCAGGCAGTGTGAGAAGGTGGGAGACAGAGGTTTATCAAAACCAAGCTGCTTTGGGACTTATTAAAAGCTAAGGAAAGGCTCCAGACACCTTCAGCTTGGGATCCCTCAGGGGCTAGAAGGTCCCATCTGGGCTATCAGAAGTAAATCTTGGTTTTGTTGCTTTCAGTCTATAAGGGCTGGGGACAGGGGCTCCTCTGGGGGCCAGTCCTGTCCTCACAGCAGGGAGCTTTGTCTGCTTCAGCTCTGTCTTTGCTTTGCCATTAGTCTGGTCCCTGCATGCACTGTGCCCCTCGTTGCTCTTTGCAGCCCTGGCTGAGCTGAGCACCCCCTGTCAGCAGGGCAGGGCAGCTTTTGGGGTGCTGCACAAGAGGGGAGAAGGCAGAGCTCAGAAGCTCACCTTAATTCCCAGAGCCATGGTACTCTTGACCTCTAAAACAATCCTGATCTGCTTGTGTCTCGTGCTCTGTGAGGAAACATTTGAAACTGAGATGCTTTTGTAATGATAATAATGACATTTGGCTCTCGTACATAACTTAATTTTATTTATTTATTTATTTGCCCTTTCTTAGAGGGAATTGCTGCAATTTTCTGGGCATCGAGCCCAATTTTAGCTTCGTTCTGCCTGAGTCCACACCACATCCTGGATGCTGCACCCAAAGATGGAGCCTGTATTGAATGAGCACATCCAGGCTGCTCTGTGCCCAGAGGCAGCTCTTGGTGCCCCCCATCATCTTGCCACCATCTTGTCAGCCCCCAAGCAGACAAATGTGAAGTCGGTGCCATTTCCATCTGAATGAATATATGAGGAGTCCTTGGATGTGGGAAGGGGGTTGAACTGTCTTGGGCTGATCTTCTGTTCTCCCAGGTCCTTAGAGCATCCATGTGCAGCATGTCTAGGTACTGAGGGATGACAAGTTTGGATGCTTCAGGAGAGAAATGTTTGCTTCCCTGGTGAGAAGTAAATTAGGTTAGTTTGCCTAGTGTCAGTGTGTCAGCAGTCAGGGAAGTTCATTAACATTTACCAAAATCTGAATTTAAAATTGACTTCTTCGTTAAACGAAAAGGTTGGGTGTCATTTTGCTGGGTTTTGGAGGAAAATTCTCTCCAAAGAACTGAGCTTGATTTTTAATAGACATCTGCATGCCAGCCTGCAGTTCTGTGTGCATTGATACAGCATCTCTGTGTTGTCAGGTTACCTGGTGGGATCAGCTTGATACAGTGGTGGGTGACAAGCACACCCAGTGTGTCCCAGCTTCACACCAGACCCACCACACCTGAGCCAGCAGAAAGTCTGCACTGGGGACACATTTTCCTGAGCTGGGTGAGTTTCTATGCAGCATTTTCCATGATGTTCTCACAGCATGACTGTTCTGGTACTCCTTGCTCAAAATCCCAGTTCCAGTAGCTTGTGGAACTACAGATTTATTGATTTGAAGACAGAAGGAGATTAGGTAAAAACATCACTTTGAGATCAAACCACAGCTTAGCATTCACCTGGGATCCTGGGGCAGGCTGGCAGGGAGCCTGTCCCCTTCCTGGCAGGTGACAGGCCCCTGTCCATGCTTGGCAGGGCTGCTGGAGAAGTGCTGAGCATGGCCACACTGGCTGTGGGCCCCAGCCCAGCCCATTACTTGCTCCTCATTGATGCTTCACCTGCTGCATCTCCCTGGGCTGGATGGGCTGGGAGCAAGTGCCATGTGTTGCTTCAGTCCCTGCTCTCTTCCCAGCCCCAGAGCCTGCAGGCAGCTCCAGAGGGGACATTGCTGCAGGGTACCAGCTCCAGAGGGGCCATTGCTGCAGGGTGCCAGCTCCAGGCTGCCCCTGGGAGCAGCAGTGGGGGGGTGTGGGTGTAGGTGTAGGAGCTGGCTGTGTGCTCAGCATGCAGCACAGCATCTCCCCAGCACAGCCCCACAGTGCGGCCCCAGGGGCTGCCATGACCCCTGGGCTGGGACAACTCGGCTTCCCTCTCCACAGGGCACCAGGGATCTGACACAACAGGACGGTGGCTGCTGGCACCACGCCGTGACCTTCCCCCCTCTGGAGAGGTCTGGTGAGGACCCATCCCACGCTGGCAGCGAGGTGGGGTGAAGGAGCACAAGGAGGTGAGCTTATACCCAACTTCTGCTCGGCTCCCCCCTCCACCCCCCCGGGCATGGCATGGCTCCACCGGGGAAGGGGCAGGGGGCCGGCGTGGCCGTGTGGCCGGGGTGACAGGCTGGCCACAGCCCTCATTCCTCCGCTGCCGGGTACCGCTTTGTTGCTAGCTGGTGACATCACCCGAGAGCCCACCCCCTGCCTCTTATCCGTCTCTCCGTCTCGCTCCCTTATTCACAGCAGCGCTGGCAGGATCAGGGGCTGTGCGAGAGCCAGAGCCGGCGGCAGCAGCATGCGTGAGGCTCAGAGTGTGAGAACCACGTAAGGTGCCCGCCGGAGCATCTCCCTCTCGCCTGTCACCCTCTCCCCCTCCTTCCTCCCGGTGGAAACTCGACGGATCCCACGGTCCGGGCTTCTCCGGGGGAGCTTGGCGCCAAGAGCCGCATGCATGACACTCCGAAAAGGAGAGAAAATGACCATAAGTATCCAGGAGCACATGGCTATTGACGTCTGCCCCGGCCCCATCAAACCCATCAAGCAGATCTCCGACTACTTCCCCCGCTTCCCCCGCGGGCTCCCCGCTGCCGTCGGCCGCAGCGGTGCCCTGCGCCCCGCCGTCAGTCAGCCCTCGGTCAGCCCCGCCGAGGCCCCCCGGGAGGAGGATGAGGACGTGGATCAGCTTTTTGGGGCGTACGGGACGACACCCGCCGAGCAGCCAGCCAAGTGCCAAGCACCCGAGGAGGTGGTGGACCCCGAGGGCTACGAGTCCGACGACTGCAGTGAGTTGCTAAGTTGCTGGGGGAGTTCGGCGGGTGCTGTGGGTGAGGGTGGGTCTTAGGAATGGTGTGTTCCCCCCCTGCCCCCTGCACCTTACTGCCCGAGCTGTGCGCCCTTCCTGGCTGCTGGTCATGCTGTCCATCCCTGGGATTGTATTGCAGCAGTGCCAAGCCCTCAGGTCCAGCCAGGGAGGCTGTGACAGCACGGCTCCAGTGCAGGGAGGCCCTGGGAGTGTCCCTGCTGCAGCCAAGCTGGACGCTGATCCCAAACTGGGGAAGTCTCCCAAGAGCCACCAGTTGCTGGGCTTTGCCGTTGTGGTTGATGCACTTCTCTGCCTCATCCCTGCTCAGCTCCTTGCCTCTGAAGGCTCAGAGCCTTCAGTTAATCCATCTGGGTGGTGCAGCCTGCTCCAGCCACCCTGCTGATCAGCTGGAGATACACTCCAGCAACACCCATCTCCAGATCAGGGAGGTTTGTTTGGAATGACATCCACGGGGAAATCTCTGCCCTCTCCCTCGGCAAACTCCAGCGTGTCATTCCTCACTCTCCAGCTGCAGGCAGAGCCCTGCATGAATCCTACGGAGGTGGTGGTGGGGTGGGTTTGAACAGAAGGCTTTGGTGCTGGTAGATGCAGGTGTTTGCAGCGAGGTTTAACCCCTCCCCACCCAAAAACGTCCTTCCCACCCGGCTCGGGGGAGCTCACAGGCTGCAAAGCAGCTGCTGTCTGGCTCTGGCAGTGGCTGGGGTAGTGCTGCTTCCCTTGAGGTAGGTGAAAGCACAAGGTCTTGCTTCAGCCCGGGGGTCAGATCCTGCCAGGGGCTGAGCACAAAGTTGGAAGCTGGGAGATGCCAAGGGAGGGAAGTCAGTGGTGCTGAGCAGGGCTGCCTGCTCGTCCCTGGGGGAGGAGGAGGAGGAGGAGGCTGAGGTGTTTACAGCCCCGCGCCGGGCAGGCTGTGGCTTTCCCTGTGCAAAATGTCACAGCCCTGTCTCAGCATTGCTCCCTGCCTGCCAGGTGCTGGGCTGCTGCCATCTGTGCCAGACCCTGGAGCTCCCCAAAGGGCCGCGATTGCTGCAAGGGGCATGGCCAGCCCCCTGCCCTCCTCTGCCTGCTGACCACCACCAGCTCTGGGTGCAAGCCCCAAAACTGATGCTCCCCCTCTCCCTGCCATGGTGCTGGGGTCATGCTCTCTCTGGAGGAGGCGAGAGCTCTGGGGAGAACATCTCTGCTAAGCTGTGTTAGTCCCAGCCAGGCAGTTACAGTGACTTTAACCGGATTTGGGTTATTTGCTGCTCTAATTATTAGATCATCTTTGCTTATCCCAGAGATAGGAATGGGAGCAACTGGGCTGCAGGGGCCAGGGGTGTGTGAGGGAGATGAAGTGCTCAGGGCTCTGGGGTGCAGCACTTTCACGGGGTGACTGCTGGGGAGGTTGCCCAGCGTGCTGCCTTCTGCCTCCAGCCCTGCTGGCGATGCTGGAAGTGTCTCCGCTCGGTGCCAGAGTCCAGTGGGTGTTTGTCTCACCCTGCCTGGTGTTAGGAAGTGTTTCTCACAGTGTAACAGGTGTCAGGCAAACTGCTGAGGCTGTTTTGCCAGATGCGGTGGGTTTTCAGCTGGCAAAGGCACAGCAGCAGAGCAGGGAGGTGGGACTGCTGTGAGTGTCACATCTCTGGGGACAGCACGGGATGGCCCCAGCTGCTTTCAGGGCACTGCTTGGCATAAATGTGCAGGATGAGGCTGTCACTCCTCCATGTTTAACAGCCAAGTCTCAAAGCCAGACAAGGGCTTGCTGGCCCCATTTCCCAGGCAGGAGCTGGGAGGGGATTTGTGCAGCCTGACTTGAGCCATCAGCTGTGCTAGGAAGCATCTCTCAGCTGCCCGTGTTCCCAGGGGGTGATTCAGGGCTGCTGCATTAGTCACCTGCACTAAATTGACTCTGGGGAACCTCTCTGACTGCATGGCAGGACAGTGTTGGGTGGTGTCAGGTCCCTCTGGAGACACTGGGAATGGTGACGGAGCCTGGGTGCAGCACTTGCAAGCGTGGGGCTTGCTGGGCAGGAGCATGTCTTGCCTCACTCCCCAGAGGTGTTCCCAGCACAGCCCCTGGAGAAGTCTGGGGAGAGGAATTTTTCCACGGCAGGATCCATGAAGAGGATGAGGAGAGGATGGCTCTTTCTCATTTGTCCCACCTGTCTGTGTGTAGGTTTCCCTCCCCTAACACCAAAGCCATGGTGCTGGCTGGGTAGGAGGAGTAGAGCTGCCCCTGCCTGGAGAAATAAATGCAGCATTTTTCTGGGTTTCCCCTTGTCATGGTTCCTGCCCGAGGTGTTTCTGGGTTTCCAGCAGCACCAGGCTGATGGGTAAGGGGGAGATGTTGCTCTGTCACCACAGCACTGCAGGGTGGTAGGGGGATGGATACTGGAACGGAGCTGGGTCCAGATGGAACCAATCCAGACATGGTAGGGACCTGGGCGAGGTTTGGTGGGGTGGCAGGGGATTTGCTGACCCAGGTGTTCACCCCGGGTAGGTGACACCAGTCACCAGGAGGCTGATGCAGAGGCTCCAGTCAATGTCTGGGGCCCATGGAGCTGAGGCCAGGGCTCGGGGCACTGCAGTGCTCAGGGAAGCTGTGGAGGTGCCAGGGAAAACAAGTGTGGTCCCCATGGGGCAGCCCTAAGCAGCCTGTTGAATGCAGCAAGTGGCAGGGAGCAGGCAGGGCTGGGGAGCTGACAGAGCAGCTAATGAGCAGAGACACTGGGGCTTGGCCCTGGGAGCACTGGGAATTGCCTGGAGCCAGACTGTCCCCTCAGCCCTGCCAGCAGCCAGGCTGTGAGGATTTGCAGGGTCATGGTGGGCACCCTCTGCTATACCAGGGCCTTTGGGACACCCCTGGGAGAGGGACTTGAGACTGCCCTGTGCCTCCTCTGTCCCACCTCTGCTGCAGGACCAGTGCTGGCATCTTCTGTGAGCTGAGAGGACCAGCAGGGATTCGGGGATGGGAAGAGGGGATTCACTCCTACTCCCTGGGGACACCCACCTCCTCTTTGGTTCCCCTGTCTTCTGGGGTCCCCAGCCACCAGGGATGGTTCCCACCCAGCACGCTGCTGGGGGAACTTGGTTCACAAGAAAAATAAGCAAATGCCAGCTAGGTGGCAATGTGCCACCTGTGAGGAGCTGGGTTTTGCCTCCCATCTCCCCTGGTTCCAGCCAGATCCCCACCCCTCGAGGTGACTGAGTGTTCCCTTCCCCAGTACCAACCTGAATTTGTGCAGATTTGGAAAGGTCTCTGAAATCTCTGTACCAGGAGCACAGAGGTAGGAATGTGGTCCCTCTGGGGGAGCACTGCCCTGGCTGCTCTCACCAGGGGACAGCACTGGAGGGAGCTGCCATAATTCTCCTGTCATGTGCAAATTTCCAGCCCTTGGAGAAATGCTCCATTTCCTTGAGTTTGGCTTTGGAGTAAGGATATGGCCAATGCTAGAGTTTCCTCCTTCCCCTCTACAGAGTGGTGGGGAGGCAGCCTGGGACAGCTTGCAGCAGGAGCTGGTATTTCATCTCATCACAGAATCTCAGACTGGTTTGGGTTGGAAGGAACCTTAAAGATCACCGAGTTCCAAACTCCCTGGATGGGCAGGGACACCTTCCACTAGGCAGGAGGTTTCTGGAAGAGCTGCCCTGTTCCTGCAGGTGCTCTGGGGCTGTTGATCTGTGCACAAAACCAGCCAGTTCTGTAACTTCACTCCTGGGAGGAGCAGGCTGGCAAGGTCCTGAGCTGCAAGCAACATAACAACTTCTCCAAACTCCAGCTGAGAGTAGTACTGGTGCAGGGCTTCTTGTGATGCCTGTGAAAGCAAACACCACAGAAGTTATTTAGGAAGACTCTAATTTTGAGCAAAGAAGACAATTAGGCAGGCCCAGCCATCATGCAGATATTAATTACTGGCTGCTTAAAGGTGTAAAGAAAAGGTCTTAAAGGGTTCAAGGTTTGCAAGACACCTGGCAATGCTTTTGGCCAGACAGGAGGAGGAGGAGGGAAGATGTGCATTGAAAATATGAGGATATTTACTTCTGAAATGCAGCTCCTTAGCATATGCTGCCACTGCTATTTATAACCTTTGAATCGTCTTTTCAATCCAGATAAGGCCAAAAGAAGAATTTCTTTTTTTAATTTTTTTTTTTTTTTTTTTTTTTTTTAAACTCAGGAAACTAAACAAAACCACTGCTGATTTCAGCAGGGGCTGGAGTGTGGTTTTTCCAACCAAGCATGACCCCAGGTGCCTACTCCAAAGAAATGTGTACAGGGCAGTAGCAGACCTGAGGTTTCAGGGCACTGGAGGACGACCCTGGGGAGATGTAGGGTGTTAATGGAGGCGACTTGGATTATCCCCTACCTGCTTCCCTGTGGGATTCACAGATTTCAGGAAGGTTCTGTGGTGGGGGGTGAAATCTCACCTTTTCCTGCTGGTCCAGGTGGAGTCTCTGTGCTCCTGGTCCTCCAAGGAACCTTCAGTGTTGAAAGGAGCATATGGGCTGTGGCCTCCAGCATCTCTGCTAATGAAGGAGCCAAGCAGCTGCTGCTTAATGAGGGGCCCTCCTCCTGCCCAGCTTCCTCCCTCCCCAGCAGCAATTCCAGCCTTCACCTTCATGCTTGGACTCAATGCTCTTAAAGGTCTTTTCCAACCTGTGATTCTTCTGGTTCTGGCCTGCAGGAGGGGGATGATGCTCAGCTGGAGAAGGGAGGCTCCCTGCCCCGCAGCAGCAGCTCTGCCACCTTCATCCCTTCACTGACACCCCTTCCTCCAACATGCTTAAGCCCAAGGGGGTCCCCAGATCTTTCATCTTTGTATTTAACACTGAAGGCAATTTTGGGGGGTTGTTAATTGCAAGACGGTATTTCATTAGAGGAAAAGAGAGGGAGATATTTGAAGGCCATCTCTAAATTGAAATTGCTGAAAGTCTAATTGCTGCTGACATCGGGGACCATTTAGTGCTGTAAAACATAATTGCATCTCTGAACTGTTCTGAGCAGATAAATGTTGCTCTGAACACTCCTCCTGGAGAAGACAGAAGAGCTGATGAGCATCCATCAACCAGCCTCACAAAGAAGCAGCTCCTTTCTCCAGAGCTTACCAGGGGCTGGCACTGTGTCTCCAGAATGAAGAAAAAATAAATGCCATAGATTTTAAATGGAAAACCCATGACAAGGCAGGGATCTGCTGCAAGAATGGCAAGTTGTGCTTCTTCCTCACTTCTAGTCCTGCTGAATTCAGCCAGCCAGGTCCGTGGAGCTCCTGAGGAAGGAAGGGCTCCTGCCTGTGTGTTGGATCTGGTCCCTTATGGGTTTTTATGTAGGACTGGGAATATCCTGCCCTGCCTGTAGCAATGGAGCAGAGTCCCACGATGCTGCCAACTGGGACCAGGGGCTTCAGGGATCAACTTCCACATGGGGCAGGGAGGGAGTCAGTCCTCAAGCTGCCCCGTCATGTGCTACTGGACCTGGACCAGGTGCTGCCCCACCCAGAGAAGCCAGAGAACATGCAGCCATCTGCCAGAGCCATCTTCAGCAGCCCTGCTTGGAAATAGCAAGAAATAATTTATATTCCTCCTGAGGAATCATTTACCAACATTTTACATGGGGCTGTAAGTGCACAGAATTACTTGGTGCCTTTCAGGACCTTTAAAATTATCTCCATTGCAGAGGAAAATTAAAGCAATGGAAGAATAGGTGCCTATCTTTTATAGTGCATTAAAAAATACCCAGTCTGAAGGTTACTGAACCTCTGCTTTCTGTAAGGGAGAGCTAATCCAGACAATCCCCAGCAGTCCTTTTTACTGCTCCACTCTGATCTCCCTGGCACAAAATCCATGAGCAGATTATCTTGGGAGCAGCAATGCTGATAAGCAGAGAGACTTAAAGCTTTTGGACTTCTTTTTAATTAGTTCTATAGTGTGGTTTTGTTGGGGTTTTTTTTTGTTGTGCTTTTTTTTTTTGTGCACACCAATTTCTCTCAGCATAGAGCCTTGCTGGGCTTTCTGCTGGGCAGGAAGGTTCCCTGACTTTGGAAGGTAAGGAGCTCTCTCAGGTTCCTTCCTCTGTGAGCTGTGCTGAGGCTCATTGCTGCAAGTGCTTTTGCCTCTTCTATGTCTTGGGCACCTCTTGGGATGAGAAACTTTCTCTGTGGGGTGTCCCAGGCCACCAAGGGATTAGATCTGCCCCCCTGCGTGGGCCAGGCGAGGGCACGTAGGCTGCAAGGACAAGGGCTGGAAAAGGGAGAGGAGCCAGGATTTATCCTTGTGTTTTGCCTTTCACCTCCCGGGTATAAATAGAAGCTACTTCAGCCTCTCCCCGTCACCCTGGGCACTGATGGGAAATGTCAGCAAGAAACAATTTCTGCCAACTCCACCACCCAGGGTGCTGTGCCGGGGCACCGGGCTGCCCGCCGGCTCCGGGCACGCTCGCCATGTCCCATGGCTAAGCCACAAGATGCATCTGCTGATTATTCTGGCCTCTAATAATGCTTTTTTTTGGGGCCTGCTGAATGAATCAAAACACCCAAAGGTCAGTGGGAGAAGGGGCCGGTGCATTCCTGTGCGAGTCAGATTGATTTTCTTTTTTCGAGCCCACGTTAAACGCCGGCCCCTGGCCAGCACCTTCCCATCAATCTCTCCCAACTCCTGGAGAGGACGGAGGGTCAGACCCTGCTAATGAGTTCAGCTCTCCTAATGGTTATTTTATCATTGGAGCAGAATAATTGTAATAATAATAATGATACATCCTGCCTCCTGCCCGCAGAGCGCAAAGCTGCCTTTGTAATGCCTGACAAAGACTTTTATTTATTTATTTTTTTTGCAGCCTGTGTGATTAGAGGGCAGTGTTTAGAACAACCCAGTCGAGTTAAATACGTCTAGGAACAGCGCTTCCGGTCTAATTGCTGCCCTTTTCTTTTTTAGGCACTGGCTCCCCTAATTAAGAGCACAATCGAGTTGCATCTCAGCTGCCAGGAGGGGTGAGAGGGGGAAGGCAATCAAAGAAGGGTGATTGGGCTGATTTACAGAGGGTCCTGGGGGGCTGCTGCAGCCTGGAGGCTTTGGGCATGATCCTGCTGGCTGGAGATGGTGGGATTCCCAGAGCCAGGGATGTGTTTGCAGGAGGGGGTGAGAGCAGTGGGACCCGTGCTGGTGTTTTGCTGCCTGGCTGCTCTCTTGGGGTGCTCTCCACTTCAGGAGCACAGGGCTGGCTCTCCGGCTGGGCTGGGTCCTGCGTGGAGCTCTTCAGCTGGAAGAGGTCTCCTGCCACCTCCTCAGGCTCCCCAGCAACCCTGGGGCCAGTCAATTAGCACAGCACCTTCTGCTGATGTTTCCATCTCCTTCTGCTGAAGGCTGACCCTTCCTTGGGGGCAGAGACTGACTGGCAACACAAAGTGTCCTTGTTTAGAGGAAAAACCCTTCAGGGCTGGGGACAGAGCCTGACAGGGCTGGGGAGAGCCATTCACCCCCATCCCTGCCCTCCCATCTGCTGGCAGCTCCGAGATGAGGGGAAGATGCTCGAGGTGTGCTCATAGACCACCAGCACTAGGACCTCAGTTTTATATAGATATTAATATTTCTTATATATATATCTGTTTATTATATATGCATTTGTTTTATAAATTGCCAGATCCAGCAGGCTAAGCCACAGGCCTCCTTCTGTGATAAAAATAAAATAACAGCTTGATGTGTGGAGGGCAGGAAGCAGCTGATTAAAGGGCAGGTGGAAATGAGGAGCGGAGGCTTCAGCTTCCTCTCTCCAAGGAAAAGGCAGATTTGCTGAGTTTTGCTGCTTTGCCTTTCACCCGTGTGCTCTGCAGCCCCCTGGTACACCCACCCTGGCACGATGGGCTGTGCTGAACCTGGCTTGGTCCCCTGGCACTGCTGGACAAGGCAGTGATGTCCCCATGGGGCAGGGGCCATGGAGCCACCAGCCCCCTGGGATACCACTGAGTTTTCCTCCTCCTTGTCTGATGTGGAGCAGGCTCTGGAGTTGCTCTGGAACTGCCCATTTGGGCCAAATCCTGGAATGACACACAAAATGTTGCAGGTTTGGCTTCACCCTCTGCTGCATCCATCGTGCCTGAGCCCAGGTAAACCCCACCTATTTGTGACTTACCTAATGTGCCATGAAATTACTCCAGATCAAGGGGGGGTACATTTATTCCAGCAGAAATCTCTCTGCATATTTGCTCTGCTTTGAAGGTAAAGTATTTGCTCCGGAGCAATGATTTTTATTTGCTAACAGGCAAACCTGTAGCTCAACTCGTGTTTGGACTGAAAGATCACTGTGAAATTGCAGCAAGAATGTTTCAGTCCCATGAATATCTGTTGCCTCCCGGGGTGCCTTGCTGCAGAGACTATTGATGCTGGGGAAAAAAAACCCAAGCACCTTATTTCCTACCACAAAGTTTGTCTAAGTTACCCCCCACAGGCAGCAACCCCTGCTTTGATATTAAGCAAAATTGTCCTAGTTTTTATTTTGGAATATATATATATCTTTTTCCCCCCCCTGCTCTGAACCTGTATGAGTTGTGGGAAGGTGCAGTTACCTTGGGAACAGTGGTGGGATGCTGCATGGTGGCAGGGCAGCACTTGGGCAGAGCCCTTTTGGGAAGGGGGGCACGGAAAAGTGGGGGTTGGCAGGTCCAGAGTCACCCTTGGAAGTTTGAGGATGGTGGTAGGAGAAGCTGTGCCAGGGGAGAGGCTTCTCTGATTCCAGTCTTTGGTGTGTAAATGGGATCTGGGAGCCTTGGAGAAGGTTAAAGCATGTCTTTGGAAAATGTGTCTTCTGTAGGCTTTTCCTCTGCTTTGATTTAGCACAACTTGCTCAGATCATCCAAAGGGAAAGAATTTCTCAGACCTGATGTACTTTTGCTGCTGAGGCTCTTCTGGTTTGTTCTGGTCTCCTGCCCCTTCCCTGCAGTCCCATCCCAGGAGCTGCTGTTCCTGGGTTGCAGATGCCATATGGGGACACTGCTCTGATTAGAAGCTGTTGGTGTTTTTCATCTTACCCATAAAAGTATTTCAATTCTCGCTGGGTTTAATTTACAGTTTGCAGCCAAATTGGAGCTGGGAAGGGATCCCATTGGTGGCTCATTTGTTTGAAGGTGTCAATATACAAATAGGAGTTCTGGGAATGCCAGCAGCATTGGAAGGGAGGGGATGTGCCCACAGCTGGGCTCGGCCATGCCTGCATCTTCCAGGAGAATGGGAAGCTGCTGGCTGTGGTGGGGCTGCTGGCAGATGGGGGTGACCCATGTGAGAGTCCATGGAGGAGAAGCCTCTGTGGTGGCTGTGGCCATTCATCCCTCTCACTTCTCTCCCAGGGCTGTGCCAGCCCCTCCAGCTAAACGTGGGGATGGCCACCAGCCCCCCCAGCATGAAGCCCCATTTCAAAACAGGGCTCCCAGGAGGACACTTCTCTGTTTTATAAGGCCTGCAGCCATTTCTTTATCATCCTCATCCTCTCCTTTTGTGCTTCGAGGGAGGAGAGCTGGTGTTTGCTGGGCCCTGCAGGTTAATAACATCTTTTTCTCCTTTGCAGCCACTCTGGGGACTCTGGATTTCAGCTTGCTCTATGATCAAGAAAACAATGCCCTGCACTGCACGATCAATAAAGCCAAGGTAGGGCTCAGCGCCGGGCGTGTGAACAGCAAGGCCTGACTCTGCCTGGAGCTGCCCACCCTTGTCCTGCACCACGGGGCCACCAGAGCCCTGCCAAAACCCACGAGGCCAGCCAGGTGCTGCAGCTGTGCCAAGAAAATGCAGCAGGGAGAGCAGCACATGGGCACAGCCAGGTGTCCCCCCACCCAGCCCCCAGGTTGCACCGAGGGCTCTGGTGTCCCCAGCTGTGGCCATCCCTTTGCCAGCTCCATGGTGATCCTGACACCCGGTGCTTCTGCCCTCTCCTTCCCTTCATCCCTGCCTGTCAGGGCGTTTCCAGCAGGATGGAGACATCTGCTCATCCCCGTGATGAGATGGTTGCAGCTATTGAGGCTTTTCTAAAAAGCACCCGGCCCGATGCTGTCGTTCACTTGGTGCTGGGATCAGCTGTCACTTCATAAATGGTTCTTTTAAATGCTGCTGATCACTGCCACAAAATGCTCTGCCTCAATGCCTATGCTGTCTGCATGACTGAAGTAATTAGGGTTTGGGGTTGTTTTTTTTTTTTTTTCACATTTTGGAGCGAAAGCAGAGGTCCTGATTCTGCCTGTGGGTCTGTGGACAGTACTTCTGGGGGCTTCTGGGTTCTTCTCTGCTTCATCCACCACAAGCACCAGAGCAAGGAAGGCTCCAGGCCAGCACAGCTGGGAGGTGGTGCGTTCATAGAAGACCTAAGTCCCTGTAGACCTTGGGTTGGAGGGTTTTTAGCAGAAGACAGGAGAAACTGCAGGGGAATGGGCTGCGAGCTGAGCCCCCAGAGGATCAGCCCCCAGTTTTTTGCCTTCATGGGATGCTCCTCTCCCAGGCAACTGCCTCATTTGTAGCCCCCACCCCAGGCCCCACTGTGATGGAATCCACATCCCCACCCCAGGGTTTTCCCCAGCTGGAATAAGACCTCAAGCAGTGATGGGGACAAATGTGGGGACTTCTGCCTGAGCAGACCTGGAGCTGCTCCTGGCCAGGGGACAAGCACAGCACCCAGATCTCCAGGGCAGGGATTTGCTTCTTGCCACCTCCCTGCCTATCCCCTGCAAATCCCCTGGGTCAGACTTCCCTTGGTGCTAAGGAGGAGATTTCTAATTGGGTTTGCAGTGGGTGGCAGATGGGGGGGAGGAAGGAGACCTGCAAGTGGCAACTGTGAAATGTCACAGCAGCCAGGACCAGGGCAGGGCTGGAGAAGGAGAGCCCCATGCCCCCCCAGCTGTGTGGGACCAGTGGTTGCTGATCCCATCCCATAGGGTGGGGGTCACCACTGCTGCCCCCCTGGGTGGGTAGAGCCCCCCTCACCCCTCTGACATTCAAGCATTTGACTCCTGTTCATTTCCATTCTGCTCTCATTCTCCCATTTTTCTCTTTTATTTACATTGCCATCTGCTCGCTCTCATTTCATCTCTCGCCCGGGGAAAGCTGCCAAAACTTGACTACAAAAAGGTAAGGGCCAGGACCCTGGGAGCCAGCGTGGGCTGTGTGGATGTTAGCAGTAGTGCTGGAGAGGAGGAGATGTGGTGGCTGGGGAGCACCAGGGCCACAGCACAATCCTGGGACGTGTCACCTTTGGATCTGGGCTGACCTCAATGGTGGCTTGGGCATGATGTGTCAGGAAGGTTCCATCAGGATTTGTCCCAACCCAGGAGCTCCTGGACCCTCAGTCACTGCCAGCAGCTCTTCAAACCTGGACTATTTCAGCCACAAGAGAAGTGTTTCTTCTTCTCCCTTTGATAACCCCCCCCAACAACCTTCCCTTTCCCTTTTGATTTATTTATTTTGCTTTTCTCTGCTTATTTTAATCTCCAGCAGTTTTGTATCTGCTGATGTCCCTCACGAGTCCCGTTAGCAGCTCCTGGCATGTGTGAAGGGGGTTGGTGGGCTCTTGGCAGGATCAGCAACAGGTTAAATCCAATCATTTGTGCTCCATCACTGATGTGCTCTGCAGCCATCAGCTGTTGTCTTGTGCTGGATGTCAGGGCTTGGTGCCAGCTGCCTGGGGACATCTGAGGTGGTTCTTGGTGTATGTCCACAGCAGGATCTGTGAGATGCTGGGTGTTCACAGACCCTCAGGACATTCTGTCTCCCAAGTTTGGGTGGAGCTGGGAAGGGGAAGGAAAGGTTTGCATTACACCAGAAAAGAGGCGCTCGGTGCCTCAGTTTCCCTGATCTGCCCTGCCATCAGGCACTTTGTGCCAACAGATGGGCATCTGGAAGCTGATTTTGGAAGGCAGTGAGTGCCTGGCATCTCTGCAGGCTCTAGCCAGGGAAGTGAGTGTCCTGGTTCTTCCTGGAGATGAGCAGATGGAGTGTGGGGCTGCTGCTGGGCCACATCTGGACTGTGAGGAGACTCCTGCCTCAGGAGGGTGAGGGAAGACCACGACAGGCTCAGAAAGCCTCCACCCCACCCTAAACTCCTCACAGCAACTCTTTGGTGTTGCCTTCAGTGGGTGTGAACCTGAGCAGCCCCAGGTTGTCCCCTCTGCTACTTGTGTGAGCCCTGGGCAACCACCCTGGCTCCAGGCCCAGCACAGGCAGGTTGCCAGCACCTCTGTGTCCTGGCAGCAGCCCTGCCCATCCCCTCCTGCCTGTCCTGATGAATTCCAGCACATTGTGGCTGAGGTGGGATGGATGGAGGATGACTGAAGGAAGGGCAGGAGGGTTCCTCCAGGGTGACACTGACCTGTGCTGTCCTGTGTTTCCTCGGGATGTACATGTGTCCATTGGGTGAGGGTCTTCATGTTCTGCACAGCTTTAAAAAGCCCAAGCTGCTGCATGGAGCAAGAGAATGATGATGACTGAATAATGATAGGACTGGAGGAAACGGCCTGAAATTGTGCCAGGAGAGGTTTAGACAAGATAGGAGGAGAAATTTCTTTACTGGAGAAGTAGTCAGGCCCAGGCACAGGCTGATGGAGTCACCATCCCTCAAGGTATTCAAAAACTATGTAGACAAAGCACTTCAGGACATGCTGTAGTGGCATGGTGGTTTGGTTTTCTCTGGGTTGATGGCTGGACACAGTGATCTTAGAAGTCTTTTTCAACTGTGACAGTTCTGTGATTCTTGAGTGGATCTGTAGGGATGCAGCTTCATTAGGCTCCTGTTTTCGGGAGGAGGATGCCCTGGGTGAGCCTCGAGTGGCTGTGCAGGCAGCTCCATGGCCACAGGCAGCTGCAGCCAGAAAACACCTGGGAGTTTCCACCCCACCAAGCACTTGGATGTTCCCCCCCTTTCCAGCTGCAGCCCAGCACTGGAGGTCTGCACTGAGCATTACGGATTTACTCATCAATATTTATCACTGCAGCACTGCAGGGAAATTTCCCTCTTGGAGTGGTTTTGTCTCCTCTGGGCTGTCAGGGTGGGAGCTCAGAGTTTGCCCCATTTCCAGGTGGGGTGCCTTGGCTTGGGAAGAGTTATCCAGGTGGGTTTTGGGGCAGCAGGGAGCTTGGGCTGAATGATGGGATGAAAGCATCTCCTGTGTATTCTGTGTGCCTCTAGCACAGTGTTAATCGACAGCCTGATTAGCCTGGCTGGTAATTAAATCCTATTGATTAGCTAAATATCAGTGGCACAGAGAGCAGCTGCCAGCAGCTGGGATGCAGCAGGGCATCCCACTTAGGATTGCAAGCAAGGATTTTGGGGTTGGGTAGAGGAAGGGAAAAGATGAAACTCAGGCTCAGCTCCATCACCCATGCTGTGATGGACAGCACCCCGAATCAATCCCAGCAGGAGGAGCAGCTGGAGACAGGGCTGCTGAGGCCAGTGGGAACCTCTGCCCCATCTCCCAGCCCTGTCGTCCTGCTCTGCCTCTTGGCTCCCTCGGAGCACCTTTAGGCTGGAGGTCCCTCTGCTCAGGGGGTGCAATGGCACTGCTCAGCCCGGGGGTCCCCAGGAGGAGTGAGCTCCCACCTTTGCAGGGCAGAGCCATCAGAGCTGCTCTCCTGTTAAATTCAGCCCTGTCGAGTGACATGGGAGGGAGGTAGATGTGACATTAGGAGACATTTTCCAGGATCCTGTCACTCCATCTTACAGAGCACATCTATTAAAAAAGCCTTTAATAGCCTGCTCAGAAGGTAATTTAATTGAACTGAATTGATGGGTGAATTACAGAGCTGCCTGTCTTTCTCCATCCATTTTCATGGGAATTTACTTGCTTACCTCTGATTTCATCTGCCACGCAGTGTCAGGCTGCTGGGGCACCTCAGCCACAGGAGCTTTTGCTCCTCTGGGAGCACTCTGGGTGCCCATCCAGCCAATATCCCCCCCACGCCCCAGCCTGGGCACCAGCCCAGCCCCTCGCTGCCTTTTCTGCCCATCAGCTGCAGTTCCCACCACTCTGTCTTCTACCCCTGCTGCCATCCTCTTCCCTTGGGCCAGGGACATCTCCCCAGAGACACCACAGTTAACCAGAGCTGTTCCTTCTGCATTCCCTGCTGGTGGGTTTATCCTTTTGGCTCTGCTTTAGGAGCAAAATCCTCCTTGCTGGGCACCATTTGGTCTCCCTTGCCTCTGGACTGGGTGCTCACCCCCCAGGCAGAGCCCTCACCAGGGTCAGGAGCAGCTCAGACCCTCCCACCCGAGGTGTGAATTGGAGATGGGTGGGACAGGGTGGCCCGAGGGGGCTTGGTGTGCTGTCTGCTAAGCTGGGTGCATTATTTCATACGTCTGAAGTGTGGAAGCAATTCACCCCAGCATTTCTCTCTTGGATTCTCCCATTTTCCTTGCCTGCAGCCTTTCTCCCTGCAGCCCCTCTGGATGCTTTTCTGCCAGGTGGAGCCCTGGCAGCTGCACACACTCATTAATCCCAGGCACTGAGTGCTCTGCTCATCACAAGAAGGGCAAAAATGAGTCCTCAGCATCACCCAGCCTGCTTTCCATACCCAGCTTGGAGCCAGGGTTGGATGGGTGCCTCTGCAGAGAAACCCTCCTGGGATCTCTTGCCTTCAGACAGCCTAGAAATAACTCCTGCAGGGATCCCACAGCCAGGCTGGAAATAATCCAGGGACTTTCGTGGTGTAACTGTTACTATTCCCATCTAGGACAGGTAAAAATTAGGCTCCATTTTTCATGCTCCTGTGTTGCTTCCCTACCCTGTGGTGTTTGTGTGGTCTGTGCAGTTGTGGCTTTGGGCTGGGTTTGTGCATCACTCTTGGATAATTTTCAGGCCACTGGTTGTTAAGAAGAAGAGCAGGTTTGTCTCCTCCCTCTGCCCAAAGCAAGATCAACTCCAGAGCTTCTCTGTAACAAATGTGATCTGTGTTATCCTTTAAGAGGTGTGAGGGAGGCTCTGATAGAAAATCCATCAGGAGTGGCTGCAGTGAGTGTTTCCTTGCCTTTGGGCTCTGGTACCCCCGGAATTTTCCTTCCAATTTCATGGCAGTCAGCTGGCAACAGCCTCCAGTGGCCCAAAAACTGTTCTGCCTTCAGCTGTGTAATAAGAGAGAGTAAGTAGGTGCTATCACACCCTCTGGGAGCACTTAAAAGTAACACCACAACAGCAGAGGTGTATGTTTGCTCATAAGCAATTATTAAATGACAAAAGCCTGTAATTTTAAACCTTGCAAATCACTGCACTGATTTACTTAACCCCCAAATGAATTGTGCTCCAAGGTGTCAGAGGCAGCTCCTGGAAGAGGGGTGAGGTGCTTTGCGGCCGATGCCACGTGTGGCTGCGGAGCCTTCCCCCAGCTCCTCCTCCCCACAAACCACAGACGTGTGACCACTGAGGGTGCTCAGCTTCCTCTTCACAGCCCGGATCCCCCACCACACCCTCCTCCTTCCCCAGGCCTGGGCAGACTGGACAGTTACTCTATGGCCTGATGACATCCCAAGGAAACGGGTGGCAGCAGACGGGCTCAGCGAAGCCACCACCTGCCCAGCACCCAGCTGCTCCCCTGACTCCTGGTTTTTGTTGTTTCCTCTCCAGGGCCTGAAGCCTATGGACCATAATGGTTTGGCTGATCCATATGTCAAATTGCACTTGCTTCCCGGAGCCAGTAAGGTGAGATGCTTTTTCTCTTCTCCTTCCTTTCCTGGGACTGTGCCTTTCCATTTGAAATCAGACCCGGGAGGTACCCCAGGGAGAAACTCTTCACCAGGGGCTGCTGGTTGCTGCAGCCAGATCTCGAGTCTCCTGGCCTGTCAGCAGGAGAGAGCAGCAGCAGGAGGTAAGAATTTGGGCTAAAAACTTCCTTGCCAGGGCCTTGCTGAAATATCACTGCCTGGGAGCTGGGTGGCAACCCTCACCACCCTTTGGTGCACCTTGGGTGCTCTCAGAAAGCCCCTGTAAGCCTCTAAGTGAAACAATCTGTTATAAACAAACCAGCTCCTTTTTTCCCCCTCTTTTTCTTTTGCATTTAAAACCCCTCAGATCATAATAAAGCAGAGTGTAAAACATAAGGGGAATATTTCCATCTACTTAGGTTCAGCGCTTGCTGGAAAGAAGAGTAATTAAAGATATTGATGTGTAGTGAGAGCTTGGTATAACTGATGGGGATGTGGAATTTAAATGCTAAATGTATGTTATGAATATTAATTGCACTCTTACTTTACACTAAAGGAAAGACCTTGTGGGGGGAGGTATATTTACTTGTTATGCTTCAGTTGAATTAATTCATAACGTTCAGGGCGGTAGAGGGAGTTTTTAACCACGTTTCATGCTGGAAATAGGAGAGCCAGGAGCACTTTCATCAGTGATATTATCTGTCATTTCCATGTTTTGCAAGTGCATTGATTAACATTTCTGCTGGAGGTGATGGAGACCGGGGAGGGAAGCGCTGAGCTGAGGGTAGTGCAGGAGCCTGGAGCAGCCACGGGGGCACCTTCTGCTGTCCCCACCTCCCTCAGCCTCCCTGGTGTGCCTGTGTGCCTTGTTTCCAAACCGCCCTGCCTAAATCTGCTCTGGAAGAAGTGAGGGGATGGGAAGGGATGGTGGATGTGCCCTGGGCAGGATAGGTTCTGCACAGTCATTCCAGCAGCAGGATGGTCCCCAGGTCCTGCAGATTCAATCTCTTTTCTCCCCCCTGTGCTGGGGGAACCAAAGATGGGGAATGGAGCAACGTCCTGTGAAGATACATGATACAAACCTGAAGTATTGATTTCCTGAGAGTTCCTTATGCCCAGCAGTGGCTGAGGCAGAGACTGAACTTTCTGGTTTTACACCTAATTAGAGGGAAGATTGCTGCTATGTCAGGCAGGGGGAAGTGATGGAGAATCCCCATCCAAAGCCTGCAGCCCATTGCTTCTGCTCTGCTTCTGTCCCCAGCTGAAGTGGGTGGCTCAGGGGGTAAGAGGATTGATGTCCCCTGACCTAGGGGACAGGATGCTCCATCCATGCCAGGGACACAGACAGCTACAGCATCACTGCTGTCCCCAGCATCCTGCTCTGCAAAGCTGTGGTGCTGGAAGGAGTTGCCAGCACTAACAAAATGTGTATTGAGGAAGTTATTTTGAGTCAGGCAAGACCAGGAGCTGTGCTGGGAGCAGGAATGCAAATAAACAGCCAGAACAGCAAATTGGTATTTTTTAATGACTCTGAAAAGACATTTTTTTTTCCATCTCTCTCGCTTTCCTGCTGTATAAATGCAATCCCCATCCTCTTGCTGCCGTCTGCCAACATTCCCATTTTGCTGTCTGTTTCCAACAGGCAGGGTGCAGGGTGGAATTGCTTTGCAAATGGAATTGCTGTGTCTCTGCCCCTCTCATTGCTGCTGTCGTGATAGATTTGGGCCACCCCATTGAGTACCATCCAGGTCATGGCACTGGGGCAGTAGGGTGGCAGCACCCATTGCCTCTTCATCCTTTCATCCCCAAACTGTGCTTCCTTTTCTCCTCTCTCCCTGCCCATTGGTCCTGCTGACCACCATCTCCTTTGCTTCTCCAGGCAAATAAGCTGAGAACCAAAACTCTGCACAACACTCTGAACCCCACCTGGAATGAGACACTCACCTACTATGGCATCACTGATGAGGACATGATCCGCAAGACCCTACGGTAGGACCCTGGGGGGGGAGGTGAGCCTGGCACCAGGATGGGGACACCTGTCCCTCTGGGGCCACCCCAGGCATCCCTCCCCATCCCAGTGATGATATCCAAGGGGAGGTCACTGAGACCCCCACCCCACAGGATAGTCCAGGTGGCTGGTGGCCCCAACCAAAGCCAATAATTGCATCCATCAGCCCTGTGGTCACCAACACTTGAGTTAGAGGGAGCCAGGGCTGGAGGAGGAGCATGGTTCTGCTTTGTCATTAACTTCATAACTCCCTGGAGGACTCCTGCCTGCAGAGGTGCTGTGATTTGGTTTTAACCTCTGGATGCTCAGTGCCTACGGGTTAAGGCTTTGCTGAGAAAAATTCCTTGGGAAAGCTCTAGCCCCATGTTTGAGGAATCATTTTCTTTTTCTTTTTTTTTTGAAAGAAAGCTGGAGGCATCCGTGAATTATTGTCAAACTAAATGAAGAGCATTTGTATGTATTTATTCCATTCTCTTGGTTTGGTTCAGCACGTTCAGCATCTCCTGGCAGCATCTCCTAGGGCTGGATGATGTTGTGTGGGGCTCCAGGTGGGCAGAGGCAGCATGGTGGGGCTGGGTGGGCTTGGAAGTGCTGCCTCTTGGCCACTATCCCACCTGGGGAAAGGCAGGGAGTGCCCTGGAGCTTGTGGATGGATGCTGCCCAGGGAGGGTCCTGGGTGGCCTCCCACCCTCCATCCTCTCTTTGATCTGGGACTGCTGCACAGAAGGATTTGCTGTAAGATCTGCTGGCAAACAGGATTTTGCATCCTGTGCAGAGGACCTGGAGCTTTGTCAGCTCTATGGATGGAACCTGACTTTCCCTGTTTGCTGGGAGTGATTGTTTTCCCCATACTGAGAGCACAAAGCTGCCTGGTAGAAGGTGCTGCTCAGATGTGAATTTGGGCAGAACCCACCTGTTCCCAGTGTGCAGAGAGATGAGAAATTTAATGCCATGGATTATTATTTCACATGGAAAATATTAGTCATGCTGAAAGGGCTGCAGACTTGCTGGGCTGGGAAGCCTCATTTATTAGTATTATTATTGGTGGGTATTTTTTTGTTTGGTTGGGATTTTTTGTTTTTTTCTTTAGTTTGTTTTTTTTTTACTTCAGGCTTTGAAGTTTTCAGCCCCTTCAAGCGTGGAAATCAGTTTGTAGAGAAGTGTTCAGCTGAGTTGTTTGCTGAAATCCATCAGGGAGTAGAAGGATTTAACCCCACCTTGTTGAAGGGTTTAACCCCATGGCTGGGAGGTTGGAACTAAATGATCTTTAAGGTCCCTTCCAACCCTGACAATTCCATGTTGGGACCTGGTAGCCCAGGAAGGGCTGCACTTGTCCGTGCAAGCTGGCTGCATTCCTTACCTTGCATGAGGGAGCCAGAGCCTAAAATTCAAGTGCTTCATTTTCCTTAAGAGCAATTCCCCAGCCCCTTTTTGATTTTTTCCATCTTTGTGGTTGAAGTTATTGGCAAAGAAGATTTTATATATCCTGAGGCAGGTTTGGATGAGATGAGACTTCTTGCAAACCAACCACAAAGTAGAAAGCAAAAATACCCATCTTTTATTTTAACTCCTCACTCGGATTTTCTTCTTTTTAAACATTGGATAGTCAATCAAGGAGTAAGACACATGGCTGAGAAATGTGGCACCTCCTCATTTAGCTTCCCACTGAATTCTGTCCTCCCTGCTTGTCTGGGGAGGGATTTTTGGTTCCTATGCAGAGAGATGGATGGGCTGGGGCTCACCAAGGATTTTTTTTTGCTGTTGGCTGAGCCGTTCCTCCTCTCTGAGCCTCTTCACAACACCAATGGCCACGGCCCTTTGCCTTCCCAGTGCTGTTTCCTGCAGGAAGCATCTCCCACGCCCTGTATTGTCCTTCCTTCAGTGTTTTCCTTCACCTGCCCATCATCTCAGCAAAATCTTTCCTTCTCTGCCAGGAAAAAGCCAACTTCAAAGCCGCGGGGACGCCGGCTTTCCGCGTGCTCATCAGGCGAGGCTCCTGCAGGGCAGTGCTTGGTAGTTGAAAGAGCATGAGTGATGGCCCCCTTGGTCTGGGAGGTGATTGTTCCCCCAGGATCCTCCTTGGTGCTGGGATTCACAGAGGGGCAGGGAACTTGATTGTGAAGTCTCTTTAATGTAAAAATCATGGCGGAGATCAAAGCTGCCTCCAGCCACCGCCTCCCTGCTGCCTGGTGAGTGTGTGATGCAGTGGAAAAAGATGGAAAAGCACCCAAAAAAATCTTCCCTGCCCACCTGGGCTCTTGGTGGGACGTGTCCAGCATGAGTTGGTGGGTTGGTGTTGGCACTGAGTGCTCTGCTGGTGCCTGCAGCCCTCCTAGGGGGAGGAGTGGCATTGGCCTCATCACAGGAGCCAAAGGACATCCTCTGCCTCCTGGAGAGCAGAATAATGGATCCCCTCTTGCCCCAGCTCCCCACTGTCCCCCATCCCTTGTGGCCTCATCTGATCTGGCTGAGTGATTTAGGTGTGACAGACTCAAGCCCTGAAGCTCTTGGGCTTCACCTTCCCAGGCAGGGAGAAGGAGAGGTGAAGGCAACCCAGCTAATAGTGCTGGCAAGCAGGATTTCCTTAATGAACCAGCCCCCTCAAAAAACCACCAGATCCTTCAGCTTTCATGAAATGCAGCAGGTGGGAGGATCTTGAAAGGTCTCATCCATTCATTGAATTAAATATCCCCAAGTCTAGCCCAAGGCTTAACAGCAAGGAAACCACCCACCACCCTGAGAGAAGGCAAATTCAAAGCTGCTCAGAAGATGCTGGACTCAGACTGGGTGATCTTTGGGACAGATTCCCTGCCAGAACCAGGGGTAAATCCCACCCTGTTGTCCCCACTCCCTGTTTGCCATTGTCACAGAGCTGTGCCATGGCAGCTTGGGCACTGTCTTTGGTGGTGGGAAGCCCAGGGGGGAGGCAGAGAAATGCTGCAAGGGAAACTGGAACAGGCAGAACGCAATCGCCTACATTTAAATAATATGTGGAATAGGCAATAAATAGATTGTATTCATAATAAATATCAGAGCTGGCCAGATATTAGGAGCAATTATTCACATCCAGATCTACTGGCGAAGTTGATGCATTATTCATATCATCCTCAGCTAGTCCACAAATGCCAGGAATTCTTTGTTTAATCATGTGTTTGACAAACATAATGACTCATTAAATACATTATTCAGAAAATAGTATTTGATCAGGTCTAATAAGCCAACTGCAGACACTTGGAGAGGTGGGGTCCCAAATTGCTGCACTCCAGAAGCCCTGAAGGAGGTTTGCTCCGGGACTGCAGGCACTCTCCTTGTTTCATCCAACTTTTACTGTGGTGTCTGTGCTCAGACTTGGAGGCATTTTGTGACGGAGCCCAGCACTGAATCCTCTTTTTGGTTTTGGGAGAGCTGGACAGTCCCAGGACACCCATCTTTTTCTAATTTCTCTCCTTGCCAGACACTGCCTGTCCTTAAGCCAAACAGGCATCACCTGCATGGCTTCCCCCCCATCCAGAGCTCTCAAGTTGCTATAGGGACCAGAAGGGATCTTGGATACAGGAGATGCATCTTCAGGCTCTGCTGCCTGTCACATCCACAGACGGTGGTGGAAAAGGGTCCTGGGTGACTCCCATGCTTCCCTTTCCACAGTGGGGAAGGGGCTGGAGGAACCTGTGTGCCAGCAGAAGCTGAGTCACAGTGTGGGGCTGCTGGATCTGGGTGAGTCAGGACTGAAACCCGAGAGCCCGGGCTGAGTGGGAGGGAGAAGAAGTTTAATGAGCAGTGATTGTTCACTTGCTGCTTTTTTTTTTTTTTTTTTTTTTTTTTTTTTTTTTTTTTTCTTCTTCCAAGGTGGTTTTCACAGCCCTTAACTTAAAGATCCAGACCCCTTGGTGGATGTTGTCAAATCAAAAGCCCAGCTTGAGGGATTTGGTTTCATCAGGAGGGTTGAGGATGGGTGATGTTTCAGCTCATGGGCTGGGGATGGCAGGGGAACGTCGCTGCCAGAGGCATTTCTTGCTGTTTGTCATGGAGCTGATTTTTCTAACCCAAGGCATAAAAATTCCATCACATTGATTTCTGGTAATAAAATTCAAGCTGGTGTAATTTCATTACGCCTGTTTCCAAAGGAAGGGGTGGGGCCAGAGCTCCTCTGACTCACTCTCTGCCTTCCCTGATGGGATGGGTGCTCCAGCCTGCCCAGGGTTGAAAATACCAACCTGGTGAAGGTGGCCCATGGGCAGCCAAAGGGACAGGGTCCAAGGACCAAGAGGGCTGGCACAAGACTCTGTGTCTCTGGTTGTTGTGCACAGATGGACACGAAATATTGGAGACCCACCTGCAGGGTGGCCAAGACACCAGAGGGAAAACAGGGCTGGGGGAGAGGTGGTGGTGCCTCCAGCTCTGTCATGCAGGTTCTCCACCAGCACTGGGGGTAAATCCCACCCCACAGTCCCTCTCCCAGCAAGTTGGGCAGTGAAGTTGGGATCTTCTTGGGGTGCATTTGGACACTGTTGAGGTGTGAGATCTTGTTACTCATGTTTTTAGAGGTAAAGCTGGCACCAAACCCTGCCTCCCTGCCTTGTCAGGAGATGACAGGACTCTGCAGATGCTGGGTGTAAAAATAGACCTTGGGGAGGGGCTCAGACCTCTGTTCCTCCTCACCCCCCAAGTCCTGATGTGTGCTCACCTTCCCTCCCCAGAGCTGGGGACAGATGGGTGTGGGGCTGTGCATGCTTGCCAAGTGCCACTTCTTGTCTGGAGCTGCTGCTGCTCCTTTTTCAGTTCTGTTCTATAAAAGAGGTGAGAGGAGGAAGGGAAACACGAAAAATTGTGCCTACATCTGAGCTTTTCTTTGGGGATTTTACTCTTTGCAGTGGGGTGGGATTTTTCCATGGGTATCTATAGTAACGCTGCATCCAGCTGGAGTTTTCTGGAGAGCAGCATTCCCTGTCTTCCCGCTTGTATTATATTTTTTTCCAAACCCTCTTCCTTCTTCTGCCACTCCCCAACCATGACAGTCCTTGTGCCCTGAGACTGTGCCCTCCCCATGGCTCCCTCACTGCTGCCTTAGTCACTTGTGAGGATGAGGGTGGTCAAAGCTCCCCTGGAATAAACCATCCACAGATGAACCACCCGTGGATAAAGCATCCACAGATAAACCATCCAGGCCAGAGGCTCAGTGTGCAATTAGTTGCTCTGAGGCCAGATTGCAGGGTACTACTTGTCTTTACTATTTGTCTTTTACCCCTTTCTAATTAAGTCCTGTTTGTTGAAGCCCAGCAGGGTGGAGTTCAGCCCCAGAGGGCAGAGGTGCCCCCCATGAGAAACGGGCACCAATGGGAGTGTGTGAAAGACAGGAAAAAATAGGGCAGCAAAAGGAACATTTTAAAAACTGGGGAGAAAGGAAAGAAGGGAAGGGAAACAAACCCCTTTCCTTTATGGACAGGGAGCTCAGGCAGTCCCTGTGTACCTCCAGCGGGGATGCAGGATGCTCTCTTTGGAGGTGGACAGCTCCACAGAGCCCTGCTGGAGGACAGCCAGTCCCCCGTGAGGCAGCTGCCACCCTCCTGGCCCTCACTGGGATTTCAGGAGCAGTGAGCAGAGGCTCCCTGCAAGCACTAACTTGGCTTTTCTGCCATCCCTCCTGACACCCAGAGCGGGCTGGGAAGCAGCAGAGAAATGACTCATTAGCTGCCAGCTCAGGGAAAGGCATTTAAAGCTGTGACAGGGAGAACAACCTCCCCTCTGCAGCCCCATCACTGCCTCCTCAGGCACAGGCTGCCCTCACGGGGTCCAGCCCAGCCCCCAGCCCCACACAGACCCCCATGGGGCTGGGAGAGCTTCACCTTTGGCCAAGGCAAAAGGCCCTTTGCAGACCAGGTCTGCAGATCCCTCCCACTCTTGTCTGCATGGAAATGGAGAACCTGCTCCGTGTCCCAGCCTGGGCAGCCAGGTCTCCAGGACCAGGGGACACCCTGGGAGCTGCCACGCTCACGGTGTGCCCAAGCTTCTGGGGAGGGAGGGAAGAAAGCAGTGGCCTGAAAATTGTCCCCTCACGGGGGAGACCTGCAATGGGATGGGGCAGCCCCTTCCCTCGTGCCATCACCTCTCTGGTGGCCCCACTCACCCCCTGCTCCTTGCAGGATCTCAGTCTGTGATGAGGACAAGTTCCGCCACAACGAGTTCATTGGGGAGACGCGGATCCCACTGAAGAAACTGAAGCCCAACCAGACCAAAAACTTCAGCATCTGCCTGGAGAAGCAGCTGCCGGTGAGTGGGGGAGTTCAGAGCCACATCCCCCCTTTGGGCCAGCTGATCCCATGGGATACTTTGACCCCTCAAACGTGACCAGGGGTGGGGAGAGAGGATCCTTTGGAGATGGGTGTCTGGTTGTGGCTGTGTGTTAGAGCAGCCCTTGGACTGGGTGCATTCCCTCCCCCAGATAGATAAAACAGAGGACAAATCGCTGGAGGAGCGGGGCCGGATCCTCATCTCCCTCAAGTACAGCTCTCAGAAGCAGGGGCTGCTGGTGGGCATCATCCGCTGTGCCCACCTGGCTGCCATGGATGCCAACGGCTACTCCGACCCCTACGTCAAAACGTGAGTGCTGCCCCCTGCCCCTGCCAGCCCCTCACCTCTCCCTGCCCCCAAAAGTCATTCATCTCATTAGGAGATGGAAATGAGGGTGTCACGGGACCTGCGTGGTGGCCGTGCCAGGACACTCACTGCATTGTCCCCATCCAGCAGTGGCCGTGCTGCCCCTCTGCCAGGCTCACCCCTGCCCACCAGCACTGTCTGTGCTTGGGAGAGGGTCTGCAGCAGGGACACGGCCCTGGACACAGGATTTGGTGGCCCAGAGCAGACAGGTATGGTCAGGGTTTGGTGCTGGCTGGTGGTGGGTGTCATCTGGTGGGGATGGGCATCCCCCGAGCAGGGGTCCTGGACCTTGCTGAGCACCTGTGGGTGCTTTGACTTCTTTTCCTGGTGATGTCCCCAGCCTTCTGCCTCTTGGAAGCCCACGCTGTCCCTGCTGGGATGGGGATGGCTGCTGGGTCAGGTGGCATCCTGAATGGTGGCTTTGGGGTGCAGGCATCCCCCCTCCCAGCCCCGGGGAATGGGGAAGTTATTGTCCCCTTCCCCAGCTCCCAAGAGGCTCCCAGCCCAGCACCACCCTGAGCTTTGGAAAGGCCCTAATTACACCCTGTGTGTAATTAGGACAGACAGCAATTTTATCACAACCTGTGGCTCTGGGGCCTGGTTAATGGAGACAAGGGCACATTAGCAGGTCCTGCTGACACTCCAAATGTAAATGACTGGGAGAACCTTCCTTCTGAAAAATAGCAGCAATATTTAAGAGGAAAAAAAAGCCATTAAAATTAGTGTAATGAGCTGCTGAGACTCAGCTTCCCCCAAGGGATTCAGGGAATTCAGAGCCATCCAGGGGCTGTTAGGGGCTGCTGAGGAAGGTGATGCTTGAGCTCTGCATTGTTACAGCTCCTGTGTTGGTTTTGGTGTTTGTTGTTTGTTTTTTTTTACTGGGGGGAACAGCATTTTTCAGGCTCGTTCTCTGCAAAGCAGGTGGGCCCATGGTGAGGAAGGTCCAGCAGCCCCCCCCTTTCACCCATCCCACATCCCAGTGCCTTGACCCAAACTTCAGCACTTTGAGGGATGATATTTCTCAAGGCAGAACTACCAGGATAAACAGCACCCGGGGGGGGCAGTGATGGAGTTCATGGCAGCTCCTTCCTATTAATTGTGCCTTAGGAGGGGTGGTGGTTGCATCAAAATCCACTCTTGCTCATCGGAGGCTCAGTCTCTGAAGTAACATAATTCCTGCTGCTGCACACAGTAGTTTTGTCATTGCCCCTTGTGCTATCTGCAGGAGATTGTATCTGCAGGGCTTGAATCAGAGCAGATAAAGAGAGGCTTTGTGGTCCAAGGCCTGATTTTTTAATTACGAGCAAGATCTGGAAAGTGTAACGGGGAGGCAGTGTGGATGTTTAGAGGAACATCAGGGACATGAAACACTGATGGGTGGGCTTTGGCCTGGCCCAGATTTCAGGTGCCCTCTGTGCCTGATGACCCTTTCATCTCATTTGCTTTTCAGCCCTGCTGCTGTGCTGCAAAATATCTGCAGGAAACTGCAGCCCCTGCCCCTGCTCCCTCTTACACACCTGCGGGTGGTTTCTGAAGGCTCTGGATGAACAGCCCAGCCTTAGGGTCCCAAGTCTGGCCTGGTTCTGGGCTGGGAGTGTCTGATTTTAGTAGCTGGGAGCGTGTGTGCAGTGCCAGTGTCCCCTAGGGACTGGAGCTGGGATCATCCTGGGTGGCTCGACTTGAGGGGTGGGGAAATGCTGCTGCCTTCCAGCCAGCTCCAGTCTTTAGGCAGAAGAGGGGAGGAGGGAGCAGGTTTGGGGGGCTCAGCCCCCATCTCCCCCTGGTTCTGCTCAGGAGGAGGGCCCACAGCCCCAGGGGCCCCAGGGGAGGGGACAGGACGTGCCTGTGTGACCCTGCTGCCTTGGTTTGGTTGCAGTTACTTGAAACCAGATGAGGACAAGAAATCAAAGCATAAGACGGCGGTGAAGAAGAAGACACTGAACCCCGAGTTCAATGAGGTGTGTCTGCACTGCTTCTGCTTCCCACCTGGGTGCTTTCCTCAGCCCTCAGGTTTAAAAGGGAAAAAAAGAAACCAACCTCGAGTCATTAGATGAGGGATGGAGGTTGAGTTCCCTGGGGGTGGCAGAGGGCAACAGGCGAGGAGGAGGATGGAGAACCCCAGCCCCTCCTGGGGGTCACAGCCACTGCAGGAACCCAGCCCAGGTTTGTCCTGACTCAGTCTCTGCTCCCCAACAGGAATTTTGCTATGAGATAAAGCACGGTGACCTGGCAAAAAAGACCTTGGAAATCACAGTGTGGGACTATGATATCGGGAAATCAAACGATTTCATAGGTGAGTGGGGCACTCCGGAAGGTCTTTTTGGCCTCTTTTTTTAAATCTTCACTTTCTGTGCCTCTGCTTTTTTCATCTGCTGCTCTCATGGACTTCTCCATCCTCTCATTCTTTCTTGCTGGGTTTCTGTGCTGCTTTTTTCCCTCTTCTGCACCCAAGCCTCCTGTCACACAACTACTCCTGCTGCTCCTGGCTACAGATCTGAAGCACAAAGAGCACCCAGACAGGGAGAAGATGCTTCTCTCTCTGCCCTTCTGTTTTCAGATCTTTTCTTCTGGTAAAAAACAGCTTTACCAAGGAGGTTTAATTTCTCTCTGTTGGATATCTGGGCTTGTTTTGGGGTTTGTTTACTGGTCACTGTGATTTCTTGCTAAAAATACACCCAGTACCTCTGCCAGCCACAGCAATTGCAATAAGAACCCAGCCCCTGGCACCAGGACAAGCTGCCCAGGGCAAGTCCCACAGCCATGAGGGTCTGGGGACAGCAAGCTGTGTGTCACATCCCTGTGTGTCACATCACATCACGACACGGGATGCCACAAGGGCGACAGCATCAGCTGTCCCCATCCAGCATTCCCTGGCAGCCCTGGCAGGGCTGGTGCTCACCTCTCATCTCCTCTCTCCATCTCTCTCTCTTCAGGAGGGGTCGTGTTGGGAATTAACGCCAAAGGCGAGCGCCTGAAGCACTGGTTTGACTGCCTGAAAAACAAAGACAAGAAGATCGAGCGCTGGCACACGCTAACGAATGAGCTGCCGGGGGCTGTCCTCAGCGACTGAGCCCCGCGGGGCTGCTCCCCCACCAGACACAGCCTTTGGACTTGAACACGTTTACAGCTTTGGAGACCGAGGTGGTGGTGGTGGAGGGAACATTGGTACCAGGAGAGTGTGAACCCCCAGGGCTGCTGCAGGGAAACCCTTCCAGGGAGCAGGGCAGGGGGGGTTTGCTCTGCTGGGCAGGTCCCATCCCCATGGAGGCTTTTCCAAAATGCCTCTTTGCACCCTACCATGGTCAGACACAGACACTCGGAGCATGCACATACACACGTGTGCACACACACACACACACACACACACGTGTGCACACGGGCACCACCCCCTGCATGCCCCGTGGCTCTGACTCCTGACTCTTTGCTGTTCTCAGTGCCCTTCTCGCTGCCTTGCAATTCAGTGGCAAAAATGAATGCATCCCTCCCCCTCCATGTATCTCACACGAGCAAAAGGCATCACTAAAACCTGAAACTTTTTTTGTTCCATTGTTTTTTTGTTTGTTTGGGTTTTTTTTTTCCCCCTCAAGGCAGTTGTGCCACATCTCTGGTGGTTTGTCAGTCTCTGTGGTTTGGGGCTAATGCACCCCCGTCAGGATGTGTCCCCCTAATCTCCTAGGAAGACTCTGTGCTTTTCTTCCAGAAATGTTGTGCTCATCCTCTCCAGCGATGCGCCTGAAGCCAGCCAGCAAGCTGAAAGCCCTGCACAGAAGACCAGAGCTTCCCTGCTCCCCACCACTGGGCAGCTTCACACTTCCAGAAGTCGGGGGGCAAACAGTCCCGCGAAGCCCCCGGCCCTTTCTGCTTCCCAGCACCAGCAGCAAAGTCTGCAGCCACTCTCTTAACAACCCCCCCCGAGTTTGTTAGGAATGATGGTCATTCCCAGCAGGACCCACGCAGCCAGGCTTCACCCCAGCTGGTTTATAATCACAGATTTGATCATCTGTGACCCAGCCTGGTTGGTTTCCCTACCCTCATCCCACCGGGCACCAGCTCTTGTGCAAACACAGCAGCAGCCGCTGCCCGCTGGGATGAGCTGAATCCTTCTGCAAAATGCTGCACTTCACCAGAAATGTTTGAAGCCTTTAAACCCTGATTTCTTCAGAAAAGCAGCTCTTTCCCCATTGGTCTCAACCACTTTCAGCTTCTGAGCCCTGTAGCTGCATGTACGAGCTCGCGCGCGCGTTGCCGATGTCTTCTTCTGGTTGGTTGGTTGTTTTGGGGTTTTTGTTTTTATTTTGGAAAGCAAAGGGTTCTCTGGAAACCCACGTTGACTTTTATCGTGTTACACCTTGTTTGATATGGGGAGGGGGTGGGAACCACCAATGTTCATAGGGTCTTTTTTAATAACTTAATATTTGTAACGCACCCTACAGCTAGGCATGGATTTTTATTTAATGCCAGCAGCATTCCAAGTCAGATGTTCCCACTAACCCTGTCACTGGTCCAGCACCTTAAAAACCTCTTTTGGGTCTGAGCTTCCAGGAGAGCTACGGGAGCACTGGCTCAGCTGTGCCTCCCTTTTCTTGCAAAGTTACTTTCAATCCAGCATTTTGTTTCAGCCCGTCTTGCTCTGGAACTGGTTTCTGGCTGAGGTGGAGGAGGACACAGTGTGTGGGTGGGTTCCTTCACTTTGTGCCCCAGTCTCCTCGAAGCAGACGGGTCTGTCTGTCTGTCCCAGCTGCATGCAGAGTGGTGGTTGTCATGCCAGCCCTTGTGAAATGTTTGATACTGATGTTTTGCTACCATGTGAAGGCTGCAGAAACTGTCCTTACCTGCATCCTAAAAGACTTTTGTATTTCAGTATTATCTATCTGTGTTACTTTTTGTCAGATTTGTTAATATTTATAAACAAGAACTCCAAATAAAAAGGGGAAAATTAAAAAACAGTCAATGCTGGCAGTGCAGAGTTTGGGGGCTGGGGGTGTGTGTGAGCTCAGCACATCACAGTGTGTCCCCCATGGAGCACGGGGGGGTGACCTGGAGACCTGAGATGTGAGGCCCAGTGAGGACTTGGGGAGCAGAAGCTGCTTTTAAACCAGAGGACTGGGTGCTGCTTGGCTTTGTTCTCCACTCTCCAGACTGGCTGCTGCAGAACAAGTAACACTACCACCATTTCAGTGGCTTCATGACCCCCAGCAGGGTGCTGAGACCTTCACACAGGGCTGGGGGCAGAGGGTGGGAGGGGATTGGTCAAGGGAGGATTAAAAGAAAAAAAAAAACACAACCCCAAAAACCCTAAACCCTATAATTTCTGGCCTTTCTGAAGGTCCACTGACTTGGTCTCCCTCCTGGTGCTGGTCAGCAGGATCAGCCCGACAGTGTTAGCACCTAAACACACCCACCCACCCCTTCCTACAGCAGTACAAAGACAGAGTTGAACACACATTACATACAGAAATACTCAGGCATATATGTGCACCTGTGTGTGTATTCACACACACATATAAACGTGTCTGTGCCATGGTTTGAGTGGCCCAGGATAATTTTTCCAACAGTATAAGGACCTAAGGAGAGGGTCTTCAGGACCCTGAGGGATCTGAGGGGATCACACAGAGGGGTCAACATTCCCTAAGGCAGATGGGCAGCCTCACCCCCCTGCCTCCTGCTCCTTGCTTGGCTACCAGAGCCACAGGGGCAGTGCTGGCCCCACAGTGCAGTTAAAGATTTATGTGAGACTATTATATAACTTATTTATATGTTAAATAGCACAGAATCAGAATGGTTTGGGTTGGAAGAGATCTTAAAGATCATCCAGTTCCAACCCAAACCATTCTGATTCTGTGCTATTTAACATATAAATAAGTTATATANCTCCACCCCATATACCCCTGCATGGGCAGGGACAACTCCCACCAGACCAGGTTGCACAAAGCCCCAGTATATATGTAAATATTAAAAAAAAAATAAAATAAAAAAAAAATATATATATACACAGTATCTAATACATAATATATACTGTATGTATACATAACTACACACATTCATGTCTATATATTGCAGTATTACAATAAATGTTATATTTATACATATATAATTAATAAAAATTTAAATCTTTAGGTAGTGAATATACGTATATATAAATACTGGCATTCTTCTATAATACAGTCCTGCATGTGTGTAGAAAGACACAGCTCTATGTTTACACAGACAGCTACATAGATATGTGTGAGCATGTACATGCATTTGCATAAATACAGGCACTGAATTAATGATAATATATACATGTACTTGCATACTTTTATGTAACTGTGTGTATAGAATATGTCAGCTATAAATATATAAAATACTTTGTGTCTATTTCAAATATTATATATAAAAATCTATATGTGAGTTTCTATTACAGATGTACAGCTCTAGCTATATTTAAAAGCAGACATATCTGTATATATACATGCACTCTATATACTAATATATATCATCTATTATAAAGTAACATACAATACTATGTAACGTGTTAAAAAATACGCTGGATAAGAGAAAGACAGGTGGGAAGCACAAGGAAAAAAAAACTGATTTACTCAATTAACTGATGCAGTGTTCAACCACCTGCATCTTCTGTAAGTGCCTCCTTATCCCCTCTGGAACAAAGAGCTGATTATAAAAAGGGGGAGGACACAAACCCCTCAGATTAAACAAAAGCTCAAGGTATTTTAAAGCAAAGCTCCCCCAGGGGCACCTCAGCCCCTCCTGCCTTATAAAGAGGCTTTGCTTTTGAGGAGGGTCACCTGCCCGGGTGCTGGTGCTCCAGGAAACTGATGCTCTCCTCCAACAGCTCACAGGAACCCCCCAACAACGGGACACCAGGGCCCTTTGATGGTCCCCAATGGCCCCACCAGGCCCCCCGGGGGCTGTACCTCTCGGTGGCTGTGCTGATGGGCACCATCCTGGTCTCTGCCTCTCTTGTCAATGGTTTGGTCATTGTGGTTTCCATCAGGTACAAGCAGCTCCGGTCTCCCCTGAACTACATCCTGGTGAACCTGGCCGTGGCTGACCTGCTGGTGACACTCTGTGGCAGCTCCATCAGCTTCTCCAACAACATCAGTGGCTTCTTCGTGTTTGGCAAACGGATGTGCGAGCTGGAGGGCTTCATGGTCTCCTTGACAGGTAAGGACAACAACCTCCAGGTCTGCCTTGGTCTTTGGGGAATGTTCCATCAACTTGCTGCTTCTCCCAGAGGAATTGCTTTAGGAGTTGATGGAATGCTGGATATGAATGAAGTGGTGTCCTCCAGCTATTCTGCAGTGCAGGGAAGGGTCAAGCAGGGGTTGGCTGTGCTAGGTCACCATTTCTTCTGCCATAGTCTTCACAGGAAGGGAAATTTGTCACTTGGGCACATCAGGGGTTCTCACTCAGCATGTGCTGTGTCAGCACAGGATGTTTGGGTGCACACCAGAAACGTGGAATACTGCATGAAACCTTTGTTCATGGCCACTCAGGTGGAGACGTGGTGGTTGTAACCACAGCCCCGTCCCGGACACCCAATTCCAGCTTCTCATTTATCCTCAGAATGTCCTCACAGCAACCCCTGCCATGAGAAAACCATCTGGCACATTGTTACAACATTTACTTCAAAAGCTCCTCACTGTGGTTTGCCACATCCCAGCAGAGGCAGCTGAGCCTGTTCCTGAGACACAAATCCTCCTTCTCCTCCCCCAGGCATCGTGGGGCTGTGGTCCTTGGCCATCCTGGCCCTTGAGCGCTACGTTGTGGTCTGCAGACCCCTGGGAGACTTTCAGTTCCAGCACCACCATGCCATCACTGGTTGTGCCTTCACCTGGAGCTGGTCACTGCTCTGGACAACCCCACCACTCCTGGGTTGGAGCAGCTACGTGCCTGAAGGTAGGAGAGATGTGGTCTGGATGTGAGCTCATCCCTACGGCTTCTTGGGTAACGTTTCCAAGCAGAGGGCAGCTGGAGAGTCTCTGTGGAGGTGTTTAACATGTTAAATACCTCCTGCTTGCTCACCCAATCGTCCTCTCCTGGAGACTGTTCCTCAGAAGGTACAAACTGCAAACACACTGCAGCCCTGCCTGGTGGACACCAGAGCAATAAGCAGCTCCTAGCACTCACCCAGCCCAACTCTGCTGATGTAGGAACACTGCACATCACCCTCCTCTACAGAACAGACAGACAGACAAAATGTGTCATGGCCCCCCCAGGCCATGGGGGGAGGAGGGGGAGGATGAGAGGACAAAGAGGGGCAGCACCAGCATTTGCTATTTTGGAGCCTGTTCCTGAGCCTCCATCCAAGCCCAGGTGGCTTTAGGCTTGTTTCCAATCTTGTTCCAGGTCTGAGAACCTCATGCGGGCCCAACTGGTACACGGGTGGCAGCAACAACAACAGCTACATCTTGGCTTTGTTTGTCACCTGCTTTGTCATGCCCCTCAGCCTGATCCTCTTCTCCTACACCAACCTGCTGCTGACCCTGCGAGCAGTAAGTACCACGCGTCGGCCGAGTTCCTGGGTTTCTGCAGGGCTCATCCCCACGGGGCTGCAGAGCTTCTCAGCAGGGTTTTGGGACTGGCACTGCTGTCAGGGGACCTAAGGGATGGATGAAGTTGGAGGTTGTTGACAGCCACCTCTCTGCCACCAAAACATCCCCCAGGCTGCAGCGCAGCAGCGGGAATCGGACACAACCCAGCAGGCGGAGCGGGAGGTGACACGGATGGTGGTCACCATGGTGATGGCTTTCCTCATCTGCTGGCTGCCCTACACCACGTTTGCCTTGGTGGTGGCCACCAACAAAAACATCTCCATCCAACCAGCTCTCGCCTCCCTGCCCTCCTACTTCTCCAAGACTGCCACGGTTTACAACCCCATCATCTACGTCTTCATGCACAAGCAGGTGAGAGGGGAAGGCAGCAGGTAACCAGAGCACAGCTTCATGGGGGCTTCTGGAGAGCACCAGAATGGCCTCAGAATTTTGAGGAACCATCAGTCCTATCTGGGAGTGTAGATCCAGGCTCAACCCAGGGGTTGCTGCACAAGCCACAGGGTTTTGGGGAATAAAATGGGAAGGGAGGGAACAGCACCCAGGCCTGAACAGAGCTTTTTTTTTTTCTTCTGGGGTTTTATAGGATCAGGCAACTTAATCTTAGATGACAAACTGCTTGCTGAACACACAAAGCAAACAGAATAAAACTTATTATCAATGAACTGCCAGGGTCTCCAAAAAGAGCTGGGCTGGGAATCCAGATCCCACCCAAAACACAACGGGCTGAGGAGCACCCACCCTCCATAGCTCAAGCTTTCTGCCACAACATGTAATCTGCCTTTTCCCTGCCCAGTTCCAGAGCTGCCTGGTGACAATGGTTTGTTGTGGATACCAACCCCAGAGGAAGGGAAAAACCACTCCAGCTGCCCCTGCCCCGGGTGTCCCTGCAGAGAGGCTGTGGAACAAGGTGACACCACCTCCTCCTGTCTAACTGCAGCCAGATCCTCCTGCACCAGCTTGTCCCTCCCACCCTCCCTCAACTCAGGCACAGAGAAGGGTCCCCTGTGGTTGCTGTTTCCCACACCCAGGAGATGAGTGGCCCTTCAAGTTAAGAGAGGTCCCCAGCAACCTTCCCCCTGCTCCCCAGAAAGACACCAGAGCAGCTTCTCATGGGAGAGGAGCCACCATGGGGCAAACCACAAACTTTGTTTTGCTCTCCTAGGGAAAAAGCCCTTCCCTTCCAGCCCCTCACCTCAGGAGGTCATTAAAAAAAAACAGAACAAAACAAAAAAATAAGAGTAGTATTTCCTTGATGCAAAACATTCAGCCCTGGAGGCAGAAGGAACACACTCAGCTGTGTCACCATCTCCAAAGCCCCTTGTTGGCCATCCCTCAGCAGACTGAGCCCTGTTTGCATTGCCCCATCTCGTGTGAAGTTCAAGGTGATGCTGTGGAACTGGGAAAACCCCAGCAGGTGTAACTGCAGACTGCATTAATACATGTTAATAAACACTGACAAGTTCAAGTGCATCTGTTTTATGATCTGATAGAAGGTTGGAGAGAAAACAACTCCTGCTACTCCAGCTATTTCTCCTAACAGCAAGAAAAAACAGTTCAAAGACACAATGGCTATGTGTTTACTTATGGCTGTTAGGTCTTAAATTCACTGATTTCCCAGAAAGGTTTTAACAGGCCCTAAGGAGAGCAGAGCGACTGCTGCCTCAGCAGAAAGCAGATGCCAAAGCCTGTAAGAAAAAAATAATTTTTAAAAAACCCAAACAAAAAAACCTGTGGGGTTCCACAGCTACAGACAGCAGTGGTTAGCCACACCAGCTGCAATTACACTTCAGGACTGTGATCAAGTTTATGTAATTTAGGAACCTACAGGTCAGGCTTCTGAGTGCAATGTTCAGCCAGGCTGCAGCCAGTGATCCCCTGAGACCCTGCTCCATCACATTCATCCACCTTACAGAATGCTATCAGCAGCAGCTTGGCTGTTTTCATCACTATGTGTCTTTCAGAATTTGATTCTGAACACTCAATTGCTTGCCAAAGGAGACTGATCCACAGACACAGGAGTTACAGTCCTCTCACCCCACCACAGGCTTTTTTCCTACCCTCAGGGATGATCCCAGAACACACCTTGCTCCCCTCCTCCTCTTCCCACCTCCACAGCTTCTGCTGTTGCAAAACACACAAAGGGTTTAGAGGGAAGTGATGCTCAAACCTGGCCATCACCTCACATCACTGCTCCCAGGCACTCCAAAAGGCCCTCTGGAGCCACAGGGATCCCACTGGGATTTGGAGGACTAAGCAGGTCTGTTTTCTCTCAACTTGAGATTCTCTGCCCCAAAACAAGAACAAAACAAAAATCCCAAGACCAAACTGAGGACAAGTATAAGGCAGCTGAAATACAGCTGCTTAAGAGAACTGGTATTTGCTTCTTTCTTGTTTTTACCCAACCAGGGTCCTGCAAGTACCTCCAGAGAAATGCAGCAGCTGCAGGCAGAGCTGTGTCTCTGGTGCAAGGGTCCTCACCCCCATCCCCATTCCTGTGTCCTCACCTCCCTCTCCATGTATTTTCCTACATAAAAAAGGGCTGGAATGGCTCAGAGAGGAATTAGAACAGCTCAGTTTTAATTTAATTAATTGGCCTTTCATTCTCTAGGAAGCTAAGAAACAGCATTAGATGGCCCCCCCTTTGATCCTCTCTGCTGTCTTTCACTGGTCCATGTTTAATTACTCCTGTTAATTACAGCTTTTGTCTCCCTGCTTTATGTTGTAAGGATGATTTACATTCTTGCTAAACATTTCTCTGGAAAAGTACAAGCAGCTGAAAAAATGGGAAACTCTCACTGCTGCTTTCTGGCCTTGATAAGAGCAGAGAGGCTGTGGGACTGCTCCAAAGGCTCTCCCAACAGCAAGAAAAATTCACCACATAAAAGATTTTTAAAAAGATAGGGAAATGGTTCACAGTCTGCACACCATTTGGTCTGAGAGATAAATTAAAAAAAAAAAATCCAAGAAGCTAAGGACATTTCACAAGTTGCAAAGCAAAGCCATAGATAATTATGTGCATCTTTTCTGGAAAAAGCTCCCCCAGGTTTGTAGCATCTGCCTGAAGCAGCTCTTCCAGCATCTAGTTGTATAGAGAGTCTGATGATGTTAACAATTAAAAAAAAAAACAACAACAAAGCAACAAAATCCCCTGAAAAGCTCCAAAAGAACCTCAAAGAACAGAGTAAGACCCATATGGCAGCACAATAACCTTGGAAATATTTATTAGTATTGTTAAACCAAATTAACTAACAGCTGCAGAGAGGCATTTTCCCCACAGGAACAGGAACAAAAAAGCAGTATGTGGCTCACCCAGCATTGCAACAGTTGCTGTGCTCATCAAAATCCTCATCCAAACATGTTACATCCAGGAAGTGTTGTTTGAGATGAGGCATACTGAAGTGTGGTTTAATTAAACAAGAGGTATCTTTGTAATACTAACCAGAGCTTCTCATATTCTTCTCTAATGCTAGCAGGGAATGCATTGCTGCTCTTGCAGTCTCTGGAGAACACTGCCTTTTACTCCTTAGCTTTTTGCACAGCAATTAATCCCCTTAACCAGTCAAATGAGTTCAACACTGGATCACAAAATCACTAAGAAAAGAGAAAACAAGAAATTACCTTGTTAAATTTAACGAGCAAGGGAAAACATACACTCCATGGGCTGGAACAGTGCTCCAAGCTCCAGCATGGAAAACTTTAACAAGTGCCTGAGCAGTAACAGCAGCCCACAGAATTACAATCATTGTGTCTGTAACACTGAAAACTGCATAATGCAACAGAGCAAGAAATTATTTTGCTTATTAAAGCGTGCTTACTAAAGCTTATTGAACCCCACCAAATCCAATCATAAAGATGTTATGTTCAGGAAACAGTTCAGACCTCAGCTGTTACTGTCTTGACATGCAGTGGTGGTGTAAAGCCAGTACAAACTGTGTCACTAAGTAGATCACTAGATTTTCTTCTGCATTTGCTGCTGCAGTTAATAGAAGTCTGGAGCTTTACTGTTGTTTCTGTGGTCAAACAGTGTTGTAATTCACAGGCTGTACACTGTACAGGCAGCAGGAAGCAGGTGATGTATGTATATTAGAATTTATTCATTATCCATTTTAATTATGTAGATGAGTTTTGATCTGAACCTGTTAACCTGTAGCTACACTCTTGTTTTTTTTCCCATTTAAACTGCAATTTAAAGGGAATGGGATTTCATATCAACCCCTTCACCTCCTGGGGATGGAAAACAAGAATATATCTCATGCAGCCAGAGAAAACACAAATTTTGGCCAAAAGCCCAATTTAAGCTCACCTGAGTGGTGAAAAGGGAAGACATGGGCTTTCTGATCTTCAGGACGTGTGTCTAAAAAAGATGTAAATTCAGCTCAGAAGCAGAAGAGCAAACACAGCCACACAACACTTCAAAGAGAAACCTCTGGTTTGTCAGCACACTGCTTGTGTGTCAAGCACAGAGTGAAGTTCCACAGATCTCTTTGCCAGAGCCATTTAAGTTGCACTTGTAACCAGAACCCATCTTTTGTTGCTGTTGGGTGCATTACACACAGCCCTCTCTGTGATCAGAAATTTCAAAACCTGAAGCCACCTCAGTCCCTACCAGCTCACTCCTTCTAGAAGCTTGACAAGGTCATAAATGCTGAAGCTGTGCAAATAACAAGCAGAATGACACCTCCAAGCCTCCAGGTTTACAGCATTAAAATATTTATTGCAAATTCCAAGACTGGAGGGGAGCTTTAGCTTTAGATCTGTACTCAGCCTCCAATCAATTCCTTTCCCAACAGCATTCAGCACATGGAGTCTGAGTACAAGCACGAGCAGGCTTTGGATCAAGCCATTTATCAACATGGCAGCTGGTCCATCCTCCTGGCAGGATCCTCCTGGTTCTCATGACATTTGCCTTCAACTGAAAAAACACAACTCCTGATGCCAAACACAAGAATATCTGGTGTTCCTCACCAAGATGTTAGGGATGGCTTATGACTACTCACTGGCATTTACTGTAGAGCTGTTCAGAGTTAGTAGGCTCTGAACTCTAGTTCTATCTTTCCAAACTCTGCTTTAGAAAAGTCTTTTCTAAAAAAATTTTCATGATTCTGTTCTCTTAATGTACATTCTTCTGGCTCAAACAACCCCACCATTCTGTCTAATTCTTTCTCTCTGATTTCTGTGAAGACTATGCACTCCTTTCCAAGCCTACTTAAGTATTTGCTTTCCACCTACAGGAAATTATGGTAGCAAAACATTCTTTGCCTTCTCTATTTATGATGGAGAGTTCAGCCTGGCTCAGGGCAAGTTCCCTGACACTTCTAAGGAGTGAGAGCCCATTTTATGCTAAGTCCTGCATAGGTCTGTACACAGAATATAAAATAAATTTATGAAAAAAATATCAATCATCAGTGTTCTGGGTTGATGTGGCACTGCCTTTGGTAAGAGGGCAGGTGCCCCAGGGGTGGCTCCTGTCAGAAGCTCCTGAATGGGCCCAGGAAGAAGGGAGAGGTGGGGGAAGGTATTTAAGCTCTGGTTTCTTTGCTTACCTTTGCCCTGTTTTGATTTGATTGATGATCAATTTATTTTTTCCCCAAGTTGTGTCTGTTTTTCTCATGACTAATTGCTGAGTGGAATCCTCCTAGTCCTTGTCTTGACCCACCAGGCTTCAGGTGGATTTCCTCCCCACCATCCAGAAATAGGGGAGGGGGAGGCTAGGTTTAAACCATGACAATCAGCTTACCCAAGAATGGGTCCCTGAGGTTGTTCTTGGGTCTCAGCATCTCCTGGAATTGCATGGACCAATCTTTCTAAAATATCATCAAGACTAGAGTGAGCCCTGTTCAACAGAAGGTTTAAAATGGATGCAGGCAAGTTTAATACTCCACATTTTGAAGTAAATAAACTGCAATTATCTGTGTTCTTTAAAAAGTTGGCTTACTTTAAGCACTGAATCTTGTTAAAATATACTAGAACCATTATTCTAAATCTTTATAAATCAAAGCCAAACATGCCTTATCATCCTTTTTTCATACCTTTCTGTTTCCTCTGCTAGAGTAAATGTCTCATTACTCCATAAACTAGATTCTTTTTCCAACTGCCTGTCTTCCATCTTCGTTTGATCAGGAACTATTCACATAAACAGACATATTTTAATATCAAAGGTATGAAGGAAGATAACAAAGAAATTAAAATGCCTTTTTCTTTACTGCACTTGGGAAAATTCCAGTCATCCACCTTTCAATTACTCTTTCCTCAGTCATCTGATTTTCTACCAGTAAGCAAATTCACATTATCTACAGTCAAAGGTAGCCAAGTAGCAAGACATAGATAAATACTTTGCTGTAACACATTTTTAGATTACCAGGACTGAACATTTGCTTCATTTGAAAAATGCATGTGGAAGTTGATCGTTAATCTTCCCTGTTACAATCCTAGATAGGGGAGAAAAATCAAAAGAAGACCTGTGGATGTTGGCTTTGTTACCCTACTTACCAAAATCCAATGATATCCCTCCCCAGACTTATCTCAGGAAGTTCTGTTCCCTACAGCATGTGAATGTATTCAGCCACCTTCTGCTAAGCTATGATAAGCAGGAAGCAAGAGGCTGTCACAAAAATAGAGTCCAAAGTAGCTGTACTTTATGCAAATACAACAAAACCCCAGTGACTGAGCAGCAAGCCATGTGGGCTGCTGCATTCCTTAACACCTAAAACCAAGATACTCCAATGAATAAAGTCACAATAGTTTCTCTCCTTCGGGTAACAACTGCAAATGGAAGAAGATCTAACAAAGCTGTAGGACAACACAAACAAGTGCCAGTATCATTCTCAAGTGACTCTGCTATTTAGCTTTTTTACAGACTAATTCATGTTGGGTTTGTTGGTGTTTTTTTTTAATTTTAAACACCTGAGGAATGCAGCTACCTGGCTGGCATTTGTCTAAGTGGAGAACATGCATTGCTCCAGGACAACTTTGAAAAATTCAGTCGACACAGAATTCCTCTCAGTGTTAAATTACAGCTGCACTCAGGAAGCTGGCTGCTGTCAGCAGCACCAACCATGATGTGAAATGCAGAAACTTCAAGGACTAACTTAAATATTGCCTGGTATTTAAGCTGTTGATGTCTAACTTCCTAATGGCTGGCCTGACTGAAGCTAATTTGGAAGCTCTTGTGTATTTTAGAAGAGAATGATTTGGGAGAAATCCTGATGATTGAAGACAGCTGCCAGGCTTCCTACTGCTTTGGGTGAAGTGCCTCTTCTCAATTCCATCCAGCAGCTCTTGGGCTGGTGAAGGCAGCTCATCAATGAAGTGGTTAGATGCCTGTGAGAGTGCTGAGATGGAAAAAAAAAAAATCTAGCTAATTAGCAGTGATTACTCCTTAATAACTGTGATGTAGGCTTCCATTCTGACAGCATCTTGCTGACAGATTTCATTTACAACCTGCACGAGCCTGGACCGTTGACATTTTTATCAAATATCCTTAAATAATTTCATAATGGAAAAAAATTATTTAGAGCTAGACTTGCACATTTATTTCTCAATCTTGTATTGCAAATTATAAGCCAGCAATATTTACACTTCAAACGTAGGTTGATTAGAGGTCAGAGTCCTCAGTCTGCAGGTGCAAACACAAAATCCATAACCTAATTAGCACCAGCAATATGCCATTGTGTGCAAAGCTATTTATCCCTATAAAAAGAGATGCCCAGAAGGAGGAAAAAAATTAAAAATGTATAAGCAAAATTTATTTTCAAATCTGTTTCTCCGTTTATTATTCAATTTGGGCTGGGTTAAGAGACTTAGCTGCCTTCCTGGTGCTTCTCAAAGATGAAGCAACTGAGAGTTCCACCTCAGACATTACTTATGCAAAACTTTGCCAACTGAGAAATTCTGACTACTGAATTACACCAAATTAATGACAGCACAAAACAAATGAGAAAATTCATTGCTCTTAAACAGCACTTGAACTCAACAAACATGGAGACCACTTTATCAACACACAAACATATGAAGTGCTAATTAGATTGTCTCTCTCCAAAATGCTAAAATCTACATTTATCACTCCAAATCAGTTTTAAATGTCTAAACCATTTTCTGATTTATGAAGGCTACCATCAAGTAATTATTTTTCAGAGACCTTCCAGACAGTGTTTTTTCCAGCTGCATCCCTGCAAATACTCCTTTAGTTCTGTATTGAGAGATTTCTTTTGACCAAACAGGCTCTAAATGCAAAGTTGTAACCATCTGACCAAAAGCAATGAGATTTCAGACAACAGGGACAGCATTTCTTGTGCTTACTTATTCCAAGCTTGACATTTCCACACATGTACTACACACATGGAGTTTCCATTATTCACATCAATTACTTTTACACTAACAAGTCTTGGCACAGAGTCCTGGCACAGAAAGGTTTAAGCAAGTCACTGGTTTGTCTCTCTCCTCTCTGCAGTTACCTGAGCTGATGGGGGTGCTGATGCTGGTGGGTGCATGACTGGCTCTGGGAGTTTTACAATCTGTGTCCTTGCTGTACATCTCTTGCTCACAGGGGATACTTGACAAATCCTGAATATCTATCACTGATCTGAAGTATTGAAAGATGTTCTGAGTTAGAACAGTCACTTCCTACACTTGGGAATCACTGAAATTCTACTATTTTCAGGTTCTTAAAATTTTTGTTTTGTTCAGGCTTATGTAGTTTTCCATAAGGAAGAGACACAATCCTTTTGAAAACTTCCCACTGACTTCTTGAATGCTAAAGATCACCATCATCAATAATCTTGCAGCAGCAGAAAAGTTTCTTTATTTACTTTCCCTTCCTTCAGCCAAGGGAAGACCTCATGGTCTAACAAAAATTAACAATCCATTAATTAAGACTAAATGTAGGACTTCAGAGCCTTTAAAAGGTTAACTCAGACAAACTGAAACTGCCAAAGGTCTGTATGTGATAGTTCTTTTATACCCAATCTCCCAACTTAAAATGAGAAAATGTTCTTTCAATACTTCAAATAGTTTTCTCTCAGCTTTGGTCATCTTCCTGCTTTGCATCAACACAAAACTTTTACAAGGATGATGACCAACTTGATGATGTTTTGCTGTAAAATGATCTATGGCTCTTACAGCTCTTTCCCTTTGCATGCCTCCTGTTCCTCCCACAGTATCTCTTCTTGTGCTGCTCCAACACTGGAATGAGGGGAAAAAAGGTTGAATTCATTGATCCTCACAGAGAACTATGAAGATAAACTCATTTAGCCTCCTCTCTCTCAGAGAGTTTAAAGAACTACCTTCCCTCTGAGCTATGCTGCAGCTCACAAAAACTTTCTGCTTATAAAATTGAAAGATAAGACTGTACAAAGAGAAAAACAGCTTTTTAAGCAAATGAGGAATTTCTATCAGGTAAGAAGAAAACTTCTTACATGCAGTTTCAAAAGAAAACTGTAAGTTAAATAAAAATCTATGAATATACATCACTATGTTGTTTTATCATCCTTTTGTTGGTCTGCATTGTAAGCTGTTCTCTCAAACTGTACCAACCCTATTTCAAGGTCGAAGAGGATTAGGCTGATGATCAGAAAGCAACAGCCCTCTGTCCTGCTGCCAAAAGCTCAATTTTACCTTATTTTACCTCATTTTAACCTTGAGGACAAATGTTTATACACTTGCTGCCTGTTTTTAACACTGGTAACTCAGTTCCTCCAGTGGAGGAGAGAGTGCAACCCTGACAGTCCATAAAATCAGCTCCCACTCCCACACTCAGAGAAAGAAGGTGAACAGCTGCTAACTCTGGAGGAACACAAGGAAAGCTGAGCTGCAGGGAGGTCAGAGGCTTTGAAGAAGCCTGAAAGCCACTTCTGAAAGCCCTTCAAGGTGAGGATTACTCTTTAAGCAGAAGTACCCCTTGCAGCATGAGGTGGTAATTCTGGCTAACATCTCAGCATAATAGTAGAATATAAAATACACAAATACTGGCTCTAAACCCCTCATGTTTGACAGATGAGACTCTAAGTCTCCAAGAATGAGCTAATGTTATCTGCAGGCAAGATAGAGTGAGCATACTTGCATGGGACTGTTCCCACAGGAGGGGAAAAAGCCTGATCTTCATGCCACTTGAGCTCCAAAACCAAAGCACAACAAAATTAAAACAGATGACTGAAGCCTCCATTTGAATTATCCTTGCTCTGTTTAAGACCACAGTTTATCAGTGTAAAATGAGTTGTGATACACACAACTTACTTTTCCTATCTCAGCTGCTTCATTAAGGAAACAAAAAAACAACCCAAAACTGAACATGCAGCATACAAAGCCCCATGAGACTTGTGGAAGTCTTTTTAGTATTTTTTCAGCAAGAAACCATAGGATGTGTAGATAACTATTAAAAACCACCCCTGATATTTTATTTGAATGTTAGATATATAAGCAGAATTAATGAAGAGAGCACTTTTTATAACCTAATTCATGCTTGGAACAATGATGAAAAATCTTACCTGGCTACAGGGGTATGGCTAAGTTGATTCACTCCTAATGTGTTCCTGCCAGAGTTCTGTGCTGCTGTGCTGCAGAATGGTGGTTTTCCTCCTGAATACAAATAACAAATTTGCCTGTTATTGGGTTTTGCAAGTACAAAAGAAAGCCTCCCAACTCATTGAACAGGAAATTGCAACATTATTAAATTTTTTAGTTCTTGTGACCTTTGTTGTTGTCAAGAGACAAATGTGTTTTAAAGGTGCATTTTCATAAACATACCACAGCTGCCAGACAGACTGAAGCACTGGGGAATATCACAACATTTACAAATTTGAGCTGAGAGAGGCAACAGACTAGAGAAACAACAATGACCCTTCCATTATTCTGCACACACACAATGTCAGCTCTTACAGTTTTCTAAGCTCAAGATCCTCCTAGCAGTAAGAATATTAATGTGTAAATATAACTCCAATTCAGTTTCCAGCAGCACAGCAAGCTGTGTGAAAAGACTGAACTCAGCCCCAGGGTAAAAACTAAAAGGTTGTGAACAAGTTTGTTGTTTTTTAACTGAAGCACAGCAAGCACAATAATCATTGCACTCAACAATTATTCAGTTACTGCAACGTCCAAACATCTTCCAAAATCCTGAGTATCCTGAACTCTCACTAAAATAATGAGGAATTAGAGACCAAGGGACTCTGAAGAATCAAGCTCCAGACTTCTGACAGCAGTGCTGCTGACAGAAATCTAAGTGCAAAAAGATTCCATCTTCCTGACTCAAAAATACCTTCAAAAGAAAGAGCACATTTACCTGAAACCTGAATACCTGATCCTGCATCTTCAGGTACCTGTTTCTGTAAAAATCCTTCACAACCATCTTCTGATTTGCTCTCAGCAGCTGAAATCTAAAAGGTAAGAAAAAAGGGAAGGGAATTCAGTGTCTCCCAGGCAAGCTGTGAAAGGCAGGGCAACTCTCACAATAATGAGGATGGAGAGACAAACTTTCCAAGAGCTCATCAGTAAACAGCATGGATTGAAGAGCCTGTGTAATAATTCACTTCAAGAAATGAATGAAGATTAAGACTACTCAGTACCGTAACAGTGGAGGAAAGGCTCAGATTATTAACTCAAACTTTTCTCAGTGAGATTATGTAATTTTCTAGTAAAGAAATGCAGGAAACATGCCTCTGTCTGGGTGTTTTGTGGGGTTTTAGTTCTTAGGAGTTTTGTTTTGTGTTATTTCTCTGGCAGAGTTGTATGTTTTAAAGGAACAGGCTTAACATTTTCTCACTTTTACATAAATCTTTATTATTAGATATTCTTTCAAAAGGAAATAGTAAAAAATAGCCACTCATTTTCTCCAGCTCATCTTCAAATCAAATGGGACCATACTAAAACCTCTTGTTGTGTAACTTGCATTCCAAGTGTTTTACAGACTTCATTTCTGGTTTTTTCTGTTATTTTTACCTCTGCTTCTGAACTTCCCCAAGTAGCAGGAGGAAAGACATAATCAGGATCAGGAGTGAAGAATTCTTCAGACACACGAGATGAATTACAGGAATGATGGAATTCCCTTGACTGCCCCTGTGAAAGACATCACCTGAAATGCTTTCTCCACTCTCTATTAAAATAATATACATTTTAGTCAATGTTCAACAGCACTGCATCAAATGGATGTTATATTTATGTATTTGATCATACTGGGTTTCAACCTACCTCCTGCTCCTTAAGTTAGCTTGATTGATTATGGAACCAGACAACAAAAAAGGGGAGGAGGGGGGGACTGTTATCAGATCACAGCTGAAATCATCAACCTAGCTTGGTAGTTCAGTGCACAACATGGAGAAAGCTGGCTAGACTCTACCTGGAACAAGATTTCTTGGATTACTATACATACTCTAGAGAGATTCTCAACTTGTCCAGACTCTGCTTGCTCATCTTGTGATGGTGACTGGCAATTTTCCCCTAGGATGTCAGAATGGAACAATATTATTAGGCAAAGAAACAGCATGAAGTGATTGATCTGAACCACTGAAGGAATATCAAGAAGAACAAACAGTAAAATTACATTGTCTGTCAGGAACATGGAGAAATAATGACATTTAAATGCTCACATCATTAATCTAGGGATGTGAAGCTTTCCTTTTTCTTTTAGCCACAACCATTACAAAAGCAATCCCCACTATCCTGCTGCAGAAAGAGCATCTCTGTAATCCAGAGAAACAAAGTGTGGAAGCATACTCATGGATTTGAAAGCTCAGGGTCTCCCAGATGACACATGGTAATCAATGGTGATGAAGGATCTCCAAGCCCACTGGATATGACCTTCCTCTGTTAACATGTAATACTGTAATACTCATCTTCATCTATTAATTATATTCACTAATGACTGAATGATTGGCCTCCTTGGGGGGGGGAAGACTCTGAAGATAAAATTTACAGGTATTGTAACAAAATCACAGAAGCAGAAAGTTGCTGGGAGATGAAGACAAAGGGAGAAGAAACTATTTTTTTTTTCAACCTTTTGGTTTTTCAGCCTTACCTGCAAAACTTGATACAGGCTCCAGATCCCCCTCCTCAGATTCAGCTCCATCCTCACTGCCCAGATCCCAGTTCTCAACACTATCCCCTCTCAGCCACTTCCATTTTTGTTGGTCTTGACTTTTTTGGACTCTAAGAGTGACATGTTGAAAGGCTTCCTTTACACTCTCTGCTTGACTTGCAGATGAATATTCACTGGCTGGAGATGGAGAGCTGAGTTTCAGCTGTCCTAAGGCCACTCTTCTGGCCATTTCTTTTACTTCAGCTACACAAAGAGAGAAAAATTACCACCTCATACAAAAAAATCTGGAGCTTCAAAGCATCACCCGAGTTGGGAATGATAAAGCTATAGCCTGTAAACTCCTTTACCATCAAAAGAGCTGAACACGTCCATTTTAAGGAAAGCTTAAAATCTGCATGAATTTATATGGACAAGTCTTCACCTGAAGAATTTTTTAGTTTGCACTTTGTATTACTCATGCCTGTACTGCCACCCACTGACCACTGCTGTAATACCCTTTCTTCATCCTCCAAAACAGGGCTAGAAATTCCTTCAGCTTCAAAATCAAAGCATCTTACTGTTCCTGTAATTATTTTATGCCCTGAATGTGCAAGACATAGAATCCTACTCATTTGGTTTCCATCCCAGAACAGCCTAATAGAGCTTCAGCAGTGAAGGCACAGGGACCCTTCAGTGACAAAATGTGTTAAGTTAAACATGCTGCACTGCAGTGAGACTTGAAAACATTAATGTTGAGTTGACACTGATTTACTTACTCCTCCAGTCTGAATGCATCATCCTTCTCTCCTCACTTATTTTGGTACTGTGAATTTTAGATCTTGGTTTTCGATAGCACCTGTAAGAAATTGTTATGAAATACATCAGACTCTGTTAATGCACAAGTACTGGGTTAAGTATCCCCAGTTAGTAGAAGACTAGAAGTTGCTTCAATGTTAATTCAGAGGCTGAAAGCACAGATGTTCCAAGAACCCAGCAGAACTAGCAGATTGAGCTGTCAGAAGTTTGGAAAGCAGTTTTTCAGGTCTATTACAGATTAACCAGACAAGCTGTATATTAAAATCTGCACTTCCAAAGCTATCAGCTGCCTCCAGGTGATGTTATCTGTACCAACACTAACCATGAATGCTCTGTAGATGGGTTTTATTCAGATCAGTAAGGTGATCAGGAGATACTCATAACTTCAGACTTGGATAACAACAATCCTACCACCAATGCAATTCCAACCTAGAGTTCATTCACCTGACCATCTAACCACATCAACATCTGACATATTTACATTCTAACCAAGTGTCTGTTACCAACATGTCTTACTGACCTCTTGAAATGAAATCCAAAGTACTTCTTACTGAGAACTGAATGAGGCTGAGAAGAGAGAAGAATCACCCTTGCTAATAACATGACAGTCCTCCCCAGGCACTGTTACAGTTTGGGAGCACTGATCTGCACCAGAGAGGCATGTGGAATGTGTCTGAACACCACTCTTTAAAAGCAACTGCCCTGTCACAGCAGTTACCCTGTGAGCTCTGCAGCTGACAGTGACTCACAGCAGGGTCCTCACTGGACAGATGGCTTCTGGCTTGCTGAAAAAACATTTAATGCCATCCTTGGTCCTGGATGTATCTACCTTTGACAGTGGCTGTGTCAAGATCTGCTAGAATTAACTCTTCTGTGAGCACTGTGAAAACTCACCACCCCTCTTCTTCACTTCCACTTGCTGCAGAATGTGAATCACCTCCTCTCTGACACTGCAAGTTGAACTTTTTTTTCCTTCTTACAGATTCATGTGGGAGTGAATGCTGAAATGAGTCCAACAAGCCATGATTCAGCACACATCAGGCATTCTGGTAATTACTAGTTGAGTGGTCTATGAGACAGACTAAGAACCAGACCATGCATCCCCTAGGTTATATTTTAGTAGCACTGCTCAAGAGGAAGAATGACAACTCCAAGTCTTAGCTCAGTGAAAACTGCCCTGGATTTACAGCAAGTTTTGTACATATGCAGGCTGGACTGTCACAGCATGGAGTTACCAGGAGAATGAGTGGAACTAACTGAATTCTACAGCAGACAGGTATAGGTATTTCTTTCTTCCTTTTTGGGTTAATCATGTCAATTAGCAGTATTTAATAATGAAAACCATCTAGAAGCCCTTACTAATGACAGCTTAGGCTGTCAAGCAAAAGTAAACAAGCAAAAATCTTCTTCCACTTGCCCATTTCCCTAACAGACTCCATCTCCACTTTAGCCCTGAGACACTGGACTAGTATTTTGCTGGAGAGGGTGAGGAGAAAGAAAAAATAATGCTACTGCACTGCTCAGCTGACTGTTTTCATTTCTCTATGTAATGATCATAGATTTTAAAGACAGATTGGTCCCTCTTCTTGGCCACCAACCATAACCATGGCTCTTTACCTGCTCAGCAGCATAAAAGAAACACAGTTGCCCTGCTCAACACTTTACCTCATGCTCTAGGCTCATTTGATCATCCCAGATTTTCGCCACACTGAAGCTAAGATTATGATGGCTGATTCCATTTTACTCTTCCCTATCTCATGAAAGCACTTCCATCTTTCATTCTGAATTACCTCAATTTCTTTTACTGCCTTTGAAAGAGCCTGGCCTCTGTCTCCACCCAATGCTCCTTGTGCCTGTGTTACCGCTGGTGGAATATAGACACTTGATGGTGGCCCCACAGCTTTCCATAAAAAAGTATTAACTCCAGGAAAAACTTTATTGATATCCTGGGAAGTATCCTCAGATCTGCTCCAGTGTCCTTCTTGGGAACTCTGCTTAGAAAGCTGATTCATTCTGTTTTCCTGGAGCAGCTTCTTTTGTTTCTCAGAGGCCTCTGAATTGTCCACTTTCTCCTCTGTTCTGCGCAGGGAATCTGCTGCCTGCTGCACCATGCTTTGCATGATCTTTAATTCAAGAAAGCATTTGCCAATGTACTGATCAGTTTTGGACACATTACTCACTCTTTTTCTAGAATCTTCTCTCCCCTGTGCCAGCATACAGAGGTCAGAGGCCTCACTTATCTTCTCCAGCTCTTCTGAAGTGTACTCAGTACTTGATTCTGAAGAGCCACCTTCCTCAGAACCTGGGTTTTCCTCACAGTGCACATCCACAAATTTATACACTTCTCTGTGGGAAGCCTTATCTTCTTCCTTTTGCTGCTTTTTTTCATCCTGTTGAGTTTGACCTAATCCATCTGCTTCTTCCAGGAAGTCTTTGTCAAGTTCTGGATAGCTGACAAAGATTTCATTGGCTTCAAAGCTCCGGAGGCTGTCATCTGCATCACTGGCACTGAAGAGTGTTTCCAGTTCAGAAGCTACATCACTATTTTTGTCCTCTGTAATTGGCTGTTGATTGGTTGGTGCCCCTTGGTCCACTAAAGGACCCTCCTCCTCATGAAAAAGAGAGTCCCTTGGGGAAGAAGAGCTGTCTGGAAAAAAAATTGATTTGTAAGTGTTAAGCCATTTCTCCAGATGCCCAAACACACTCATTTTGTACATTTAGGAGTTGGTGTCTTTGGAGATTACATGAGCAGCACTTAACACCTCTGCTGAAACCAATGTGCCTGAACTTCAAATATTAACCAGACTTACAGTCTTGAGTTTACATTGACAATTAGGGTGGTAGTGAGAATCCAAAACTAACTACTTTTTATTTTAAAAATATGTCATAAAATCTTTAAGTGCTCACACATCTGAATTATTCATGTTAGACCTTTATGGACTGAGGAACACTCTAAGTGAAGGACAAAGACCTCTTGCCTGAAGAAACTCACCAGCCTCAGCTACCTCTTTTCCTTGCAGTTCCTGTGTTCTCTGCTCACAGCTAAAAGCTGATGCCAAACCAATGTTCCTATCTGTAAACACAGTGAGTCTTTGTGCTTTTGACATCTCGTTAGCATGACCAGTTGGAGACCTAGTTAAGTCCTGTAACACAAAAACCACAGTGAGACAACTGTATTTGACAGCTCAATGTCTCTCTGAAGGTGGTTTGCCTCCATGGTCAGAAAGGGATACTCAATGTTTAGAGGGCTTCCCACCTAGATTTAAACAGAGTAACTCCAATCTGAACGGACACAAAACTCTGCTGTTTTAATTACATGAAAGGCTACAATCCTGAAGTCACCTTTAAGTCATTCTTCATGATATACTGAATATCCTGAAGTTCCATGGAGCGATTCTTCTGCTTTGGTTCTAGTCCTGACTTCACAATATCATAATAGGGCAGAGGAAGCCTGGCATCTGCTCCTAGCTCTTTTCCTGAAATTACGAGGTTTTTAATAACAGAGTCTTCAAAACCTGTCCAGGGAGGGGTCTCTACAAAACACAGACTTTGTATCACAAGCTGTACATCAATGTTAATGAAAATAAAGCAAAAAAGATAAAAGAATCAGATACTGAAGCATTATTGTCTGCACATTGCCTAATTTACAACTACTGTCACGAATCTGTGCAGTCTGGCACCTCCTCCCTGTCTTATTTCAACAGTGGAGGCTTCAAAGGGAGCTGACAGCAATCTCTAGAGGACAGTTACACTGCAAACCACACTCTGTATTCTTTGCTACCAATTAGCTAATTTGTTTATCCCATTTCACTGTCCTAATAGTCAAAGTCAATACGTAACATACATTGCATTACCAGTAATAACAATACCTGAAAGTTATCTTAGTGATCAGAAAGATGAAAGCAGCACGGGCTCATTTTGCACACTGCAAAGAGCTGTCTGGATGTTGTGCTGTTCTCATATGAAGAAGAGAGATACACAGCAGGAAAACACCAGACACAAAACTGCATCTTCTTAATAACTCATCTTCTCATCTCATCTTTCAGTCATGCAATTTTAAGTTCTCATTACACTGAACAAAAGTTTCCAGTCATCCTTGTCATTAACATTTCAAGTTTTGCTGCCTAGTGCCTACCCTGCACAAACCACCCCAGCAAGGTTTTATCCCATAAAGACAGGAATTAAACAGACATTAGAGGGCTGACAGTCTGCACTTAAAACATTTGGTGGGTTACCATGGTGACAAAAGCATAAACCTACAGATATACCTGTCAAGGCCTCCTGCACTACTGCACAGAAGCTATAAATATCTGATTTCTCCGTAACAATTTTTTCAAGGATTACTTCAGGAGAGCACCACTTATGCAGCTGGACTGGGACAGGAATACGTGTCAGATCACTGTGTTCTCCACCATCTTTGCTGCATAAAGGCAAAAAAGTTGTAAATTGGGACATACAGTGCACTCAACTAGAAGGTGTAACTTTCAGAATGAAACACTTGAGTTTATTTGATCTGCTTTTGGTTTCAATACCTGAAATGCCCACAGAATACCTGCAAATAAAAACTTCTAATATTTTCACATAAAATTTTATTGAGGCACATTACAGCAAAGTTTTTTTGGCTTTTTGATTGTTCAGTGAGGTGAGAAATCTTCAGCCATTTTAGATAAGCCTCCATAAGCACAAGTTCAGTATTACAAGAGGAAACAAATCATTTCCAGCCCAGTAGCAGAATTAATGACTCAAAAAGGAATTTTAACTCTCTTCTGTAATATTAGGTTCTAGTTCCCTATATTCCAGTGAAGAGATGATTCTTTACTACTTTCTATTTTTGGATACTTAGAAACTAAGTCTAGCTGAAACTTGCCATACTGCCTGTGGTGAAGTTAATGTACCACAGCAGAATTAATCTGGAGTTCTTCACCCTCTGGATCTCTGCTGTCTGCCTCAGAAGCAAGAGGCCCTCGTCATCAAGGAGCACTTCAGCAGCAGAATTTCACACTGAATTTGTCACTACTTGGTCTTGTCCCTTTCACAAAAAACCCAGAGAAGTTCTTTACCTCTCTACCATGTATTCCAAGTTGCAGAGTTTTGCCTCACCAGAAGAAACAATTTGAATAGCATAGGAGGAAAGTGACCGGTGGATAAAGCCACGGTAGTGCAGGAAACGCAGAGCATCTAAGATTTGCAGCAGCACACCCAAAATCACCTCCGTGTGCAGCACTGGGAATTCTGTTCGCTGAGAAAAACCAGAAGTGCCAAATTTGTTTTCAGTAGAGTGAACTGTTACTGTACAGAAAGCAGCAAAGAAAGCAAACACGAGAAGTGAGGTAGGGAAAGTCAGATGAATTGTTCTCGCTAAATGATGTTTGTTCTTGGTGCCAAACCAACCAGTAACACCTTAAAAACTAATTAAGGAAAAAAACAGATATTGACTATACAAAAATTCACCCTGAAGCAGAATGAACTCTTAAGAGTTTCATGCCTTTGACAGATGCCTGTGTTCAACAGTTAAAAAATAGAGTAACAACGGAATTATTTGCAAAGAAAGGAGAAGAAACATATCAAATGACATAGATAAAACACTGATTAAAAAACAAAACAAAACCCACTGAACCACGACTGAGTTCCAGCCTTCACTTTTATACCCAGGCAGTTTAAAATGTACATGTCAAGTATTAAGGGCAAAAGCTGGTCTTGCCACATTTGCAGTATACAACCACATGCAGAAGATTAAGAGATTATGTGATTTTAACAGCAGCCACTTCAAGCCTGACACCAAACAAGAAAATCAATACAATTGCACCTAAGCATTAATTGAAGTATTTGCCAATTACAAACTTTATCAGCTTACAGAGTATCTGATACTGTGCATGAACCAGAAACCCAAACACACAGATGTAATCACTAAACATCTTGCTGACAATTAGTGACTATTTAGAAAAGAAGCATTCCATTACCCTTTCATGAAGGATGCTGTACAGGGAACCAAAGTTAACCCTTTCATATATTAAACGGGTTTTCTCCAAGTCACTTGACAGACAGACAGACACCAACTGCAGCAAACGAGCGTGACGGAGTTGACTGCAAAGGGAAAAGAAGAAAAACTGTGAAGGCAAATCTGAAATAAAGAATCCTGGCCTTTCAGGTATTGTTACCAATACCACATGAATGCTTCTCATGTTTCATTAAACCACCCAAAGTTTTAAAAGAAACATAGATTAGGGGGCATTTAGGAAAAGAGTGCCTACTGTCACAGTGAGAATCTATACACAAGCCATCCAAGTGTGCAGTGAAGCATTCACCCAGACGTGCTAGAACAAAGTCACCACCTTCTGTATTACCCACTGGGGAGCAAATGGAATGGGAAAAGACAGGAGAACGGAGAGACCTTATTTCCCATTCAGAGACAAAGTACTACCACTATTTAGCATTTCCCCACCCCCCTGGAGACATCCACCCCCCAGGAGCACTTGTTGGTACCACAGGTGCTCTCTTACCTGCTGTGTTCCTGCTCTGCAAGGAGAAGATCAGCCAAGTGCAGCTTACGACAGTTCTGATGGGGCTTAAAGCTGAGTTCCTTCACTGTGACTCTGCTGCCACCCCACATTAAGCTACAAGGAGAAGAAAAATGCCTACAAGATGTTCTCTGGAGTATTTTCCTCCCAGTTATGAGATTACTTACAAATGATTTCACAATTCTGAGATGCTCTGGTGCTGTCTCCTGCTATTAGCAGCATTACTTTGATGATCCTGGCTATAACATATACTCTTTCCAATTTCTCATCACGTTGAAGACTGGATGTAGCAGGACAGTTTGCTGTCCAAAGATGCTGCCTTTCCATGTCTCCAGGTACAGAACAAGGCCACTCTAAAATTCTGTTCACTGAAGGTCATCTTGGGAAAATTAAATCACCAACTGGTCAATTTTCTGGATGCCTCTAAGGCACCACTACTTGCTGCACAGCATCTGAGATTAAAAAAAGGCTCAGGCTGCACTTGCAACTCTCATTTCACCACAGGTTTAAGCCAAGTGCACTGCACACATGCACATCCAGAGGCTGACCCAACAATTACAAGGGCTAAACACTGAGCAACCCCAAAAATGTATTTCCAACCACAAAAGGAACCTGTTTGGAAACACTGTTATCAATGAATAAAGCATAACTAGGTTAATATTGCTGGAAAGGACAAGAGCAACCTACAGGTATGAGGGAGTCCAAAAAAGACACTCATCAGTGGATTACAAGCAGAAAGCAGTGGATGAATATAGAAACAACAAAGAAAACAACCCAAACAAGGCATCTGGTACAACTACTTGCTGCTTAGTATTAACAGATACACATCAAGAGTGGCTAAAATCCCTCCAGTTCCACTTACTTTCTCATGATCATGTATGGTCCTACAGGGAAAGAAAACATTGGCTCATCATCTGCCTGAACCACATCTTTTTCCCCAGTAATAGGGAGAGAAGTCACATACCCAAGATGCCCACCACCTGCAAGACAAAACTGAACCCCCACCAGGGCATAAGCAAAAGGAACATGAAACAGGTCCCAAGATCTGTCACATCTGCTGTAAATTCACTACAAGCTGGAGTGCAATCACTGCAATGGGAGCATCAGCCAAGCATCAAAGTGAAAGCTTAAGATATTTATGTCAAAAGCTTCTCCTCCTAGTGAAGCTGTGATAGGGAAAGCAGAAACAGTCACCAAGGACTCCCACATCTGACATTTAACTGGAGAGTTTCTACTGACTGTTCCAAAACAGCTTCCTCTGATAAGGCCTATAAATAAATGACTGAAAGCCTGAATATTTGTGGCTCTCCCTATGTGTTTTTTTTACCCAACATACCAGTATGAGAACACTACAAATTAAAAAGAACACAGGTGGGATAATTGCTGTGAAGAACCTGTGAGTCTGAAAAACCATTATCCATACATCTTACCTTGCCAAAACCCAAGCTGTAAATGTTCTTGGCTGCGTTTACTTCACCTTTCAGAAATCTTCTCAGAGGACTGCCAACATTTCTAAGTATCAAAAAACATTAGCAGCAAGAATAACTAATATGCCAAGGCTCTGAGTGCATCCCAAAAAAAATTTAAAAATGCAGAAATTCTGCAATAACATATTCCAAATGTTGGAATGGATTAGGTCCCATGTAGGAAGTGAAAGGCAGATGCTGAAATTCCAAATTGTTGTGTAACTAGAGCCTTGTAGATACACTGTTGTATTTTTTTAAAGCAAGACTACCAATTAAAAACAAAAAATAAAAATACAGTCATCCTGCATTGCTTTCCATTCACAATTATCTATTTTTCCTAACATATACCTGGTATAAAAGCTCTTGAACAGCTAGAAACAGACCTCCAAGAGATATGTAGTGACCTCAGAAGTCAAGAAACAAACTACTTCATATAACTAATATTTTAATCCTACTAAAAGCCAGTATTTCATGCTGGTGATTTTAAGAGTATCTCTTAATACACAGACATTTACAACTATCAAGTTTCCATTCAGAACTCTCACAACAGAAATAAGAGTATCATTATTCCTAACACATACTTAAGTCTGGAATTGTCAAAAAGAAAAAAGACCATTTCAAGGTAACAGAATATGGAAGTAAAAGTTCTTGTTGATCAACCCCTAAGTACTTGAGAATATACTCTTACCCTTGAACAAGGCCACCAAACCTGGTTGGGCTGTAGACCAGCATTTTTGATGAGCCAACCCTGCCGAGTAGATCAGAGGGAAAAGTTTGAATGGCAGCCTGCATGTGGAACCTACAACGCTGTATGAACTCCAGCATCTAGAGGGGAGCAGGAGGAAGAGGGTGGGGGAAAAAATTACTTCAGAATCACAAGGTAAATAATTTTAAATGGATAAACCATTACCACTGAAAAAGTAACTTGTTACTTGTAATTAAATTTGAAGAGGCATTTCCAGAAATGGATACACAGAAAAACTCGAAGATAACCAATTACATGAAAATGTAAGAGAAAGATTACTTTAAGTACTGGATGACTAAGTTCCAAGACATTCACCCACTGAAAATTTCACTACCAGGTGTCTTTTCAATAGGAGCATGGTAATAACAGGAAAGAGGACTATTGAAACTTGAGCCTGTCATTCTCCTTGAGGCACACTTACACACAAGGGTCCTACAGAGATACACTCCTGCACCTGAGCAAAACCTTAGCTGTATAATCTGCACTGTGAGGATTTAAAAATACCACTACTGACATTGAAAAATAATGTTAAAACACTTTTCCTAGCATGTAGAAGCCAAGAACTTTTCTGTGGAGTATAGGGGTTTCTTCACTTTTAAGATGAAGATGCAAACACACATCCAGCACATATTCAACACGTGTTACATGCATACCTGAGCACTGCTTTCTTTTCCAGCTGACATGGCCCAGCACTGAGGGCTTTTTCCATCTTTACTGTGCAGTCTCAGATCCCCTCCTTCATCCAGGATCCTGCTAAGAATGCACTGATTTCCTGAGAAGGCAGCTGCATGCACTGGGGTGCTCCCATCGTAACAGCGGCTGAGGAGAATTGAAGCAGAAATGGTTCAACCTGCCCTGACTACACCCCACCAGCTGTGCTTCTGGGGAAAAAAGCATCACACTTAGAATATTTACATTCTCCCAAACAACCCCATACAGCATGAAATAAGGAAAATCAGGCATCCATTTACCTCTGAGGACCTCTGGCTAAAAAAGCAGCATGCGTCTTAAGTACATTTATATACAGTGAGTATCATGTATTATATATTGATTGAACTCACTGAAAGATTAATCATTTTTTTCAATTTAACAGAAACAATTTTGCACTCAACTGATTAGGGTCCGAGCCATTATCCAACAGCACATCCACTATTTTTCCAAGACCCAGCAACGCAGCAATGAAGAGAGATGTTTGTCCCATGGAATTTACTGCATCCACAAAAACACCTACAAAAACACCAAAAGATTATGAGGTGAGTGCTTATTCCTCACCACCCTGAATAAAGGACATGGGTTCATTAACACTGAAACCATCAGATTCCCTCAGAGCAGAAACACAGTATTAAAAGAAACTGGAAAAAAAAAAAGAAAAAAAAAGAGAGCAAATTACCTTCCCTGGAACTTTCTATACACACCATGGATTTCTTGTCCACAACGTTTTAATGAATGATATGTAAGAGGCAAAGTGTTAAGCTAGATGAGCACAGACTAAACTGGAGGACAGCATTAATGTGTAAATGGATTATTTTGAAGCAGTAAGGGATTACTATGATACTTTAATCAAACTTCCTACAAATAAATGCCTCCATTCCACGTTTAGAATGTAACAGCGTGGTCTGTGTCATGGCTACACTATCCAATTAGACATTTCTCTTTCGTAACCATAATTTAAAAAGAGGGTCACAAACCACTCAGCCCGTGTTCTCTCCCTCCCAAATCCCCACAAGAGGATCGGGAACGGTCATCAATGGTGAACGGCTCCTGCACAAGCAGCACCGAACACCCGCTTCGCGCTCAGGAGAGAACACCTCGCTCCTCCTCGTGGCTTGTGACGCCGATCAGGGAAGATCACTCTCCTCTAGTGACCAACTACAGAAATGATCCCTGAAAGTATAGTCTTAACGACAACCACACACCCCCGAAAACCCCACACACACCCACTCCCACACACCACACGGTTACACCCACACCCTTACACCCCGCACAACCCAACCCCACTCCCCTACACCCCGACCACACCGACCAACGCCCCACACCCCCGCCTCCGCTCCGCGAACCCCGGGACGGCCGTGCGGGGCGAGGAGCGGGACGCGCCCCCTCATTTGCATCTTCTGCCCCACGCAGCCAATCACAGGCGCCGTCCGGATACACCTCATGAAGACGACACCGGCACCGCCCTCCGCCCGCCCCCGGGGCCGATCGCTGCCACGGGGCTGGGGTGGGCGACGGCGGTGCCAACACCGGTCTCCTCCCGGAGTAGGAACGGGGCCCTTTCGGTAGCACAGCCCAGACTCGGGTGGCGGCAGCTCACAACGTTATCTCTCAGACGGTGATTTCTAAAGAGCCTCCAGACCTCAGGCCTCCAGAGACACGGACAAGTTACAGCCAACACAAGTTACAGCCTCTGCTTTTTTCCAGGTCACCCAGAGGTGATGGAAAATGTCAAGTGTTAGAGAACTCTCAGTTCCTGAACAAAGTACGAGCTAGTCTTCATGGTATGAAATTGCACAAACTTTCTTAAAACATAAAATGGCTTTCTGCATACTCATGGTTGAGCACGCATAACCAAGGGACCCCCCAGCTCATTGCAGGGACAGCCCCCACCCTGAGGTTCTTCCAAATCTTAAGAGCTGCACAGGGAAGAAGAAAAGATATCGCTGGACTACTGAAACCAGGGCAGCACCCCAGCCCCTCATACTTGTGTGAAACCCTCGCATTACCCTGGCATCACAGACAGGGAACTGACACTCAGCATCAGGCAGAAGGAAATGGGTATTGACACCATGGACTCACAGTCGGTTTGCAAAACACTAGTGAGTGTGTGTGTGTGTGTGTGTGTGTGTTAATGACTGGACAAATCATCTTGCACCTGAATGTCAGAAAGGTGTCAAAACCATGTTTGAAAACACATTTGGGCTACGCCAGCTTGAATGGGACGCGTCTTGTGCCTGGATGAAACATTACGCTTGTAACTCAACTACAACCCAGCCTCTCTCCTCACACAACACAGGCCAGCTACAGTTTTCATGACACAAGGAATGAGATGAGTGCTTCAGCCTGTGCCCCCCTGCCCCACGCCACCAGGGAAAACACCGGGCAACTCTACCCATATCTTGCCTGATGCCCTGAAGGGGGTGCACTGCTTTTGTCACCCCGCTACACAGCGGGTGGCTGGAGAATACCATGGCCTAACTCACACACCCAGGTACGAGGAAGCATCATGGCATTTCTTTTCACTGTAAACCAACCCTTGACCACCGGACATTAAATTCCAAACCCGCCTGGCTGCTTCCTCCTTTCCCTGCCCTGACTGTAAAAATCCCACACGGTAACGGCTCCCAGTGACTCCACGAAAAGCTCCTGACCAGAACAAACTGCGACAACGTGGGTCGCCAGAGCTCTCAAAAGTTATAGACAACCAGTCACTTGCACTGGTGCAAAATTAATTTCTTTGGACACGTAATTTAAAAAAAGAAGGTCACAAACCACTCAGCCCGTGTTCTCTCCCTCCCAAATCCCCACAAAAGGATCGGGAACGGTCATCAATGGTGAACGGCTCCTGCACAAGCAGCACCGAACACCCGCTTCGCGCTCAGGAGAGAACACCTCGCTCCTCCTCGTGGCTTGTGACGCCGATCAGGGAAGATCACTCTCCTCTAGTGACCAACTACAGAAATGATCCCTGAAAGTATAGTCTTAACGACAACCACACACCCCCGAAAACCCCACACACACCCACTCCCACACACCACACGGTTACACCCACACCCTTACACCCCGCACAACCCAACCCCACTCCCCTACACCCCGACCACACCGACCAACGCCCCACACCCCCGTCTCCGCTCCGCGAACCCCGGGACGGCCGTGCGGGGCGAGGAGCGGGACGCGCCCCCTCATTTGCATCTTCTGCCCCACGCAGCCAATCACAGGCGCCGTCCGGATACACCTCATGAAGACGACACCGGCACCGCCCTCCGCCCGCCCCCGGGGCCGATCGCTGCCACGGGGCTGGGGTGGGCGACGGCGGTGCCAACACCGGTCTCCTCCCGGAGTAGGAACGGGGCCCTTTCGGTAGCACAGCCCAGACTCGGGTGGCGGCAGCTCACAACGTTATCTCTCAGACGGTGATTTCTAAAGAGCCTCCAGACCTCAGGCCTCCAGAGACACGGACAAGTTACAGCCAACACAAGTTACAGCCTCTGCTTTTTTCCAGGTCACCCAGAGGTGATGGAAAATGTCAAGTGTTAGAGAACTCTCAGTTCCTGAACAAAGTACGAGCTAGTCTTCATGGTATGAAATTGCACAAACTTTCTTAAAACATAAAATGGCTTTCTGCATACTCATGGTTGAGCACGCATAACCAAGGGACCCCCCAGCTCATTGCAGGGACAGCCCCCGCCCTGAGGTTCTTCCAAATCTTAAGAGCTGCACAGGGAAGAAGAAAAGATACCCCTGGACTACTGAAACCAGGGCAGCACCCCAGCCCCTCACACTTGTGTGAAAGCCTCGCATTACCCTGGCATCACAGACAGGGAACTGACACTCAGCATCAGGCAGAAGGAAATGGGTATTGACACCATGGACTCACAGTCGGTTTGCAAAACACTAGTGAGTGTGTAGAGACAGGTGTGTGTGTGTGTGTTAATGACTGAACAAATCATCTTGCACCTGAATGTCAGAAAGGTGTCAAAACCATGTTTGAAAACACATTTGGGCTACGCCAGCTTGAATGGGACGCATCTTGTGCCTGGATGAANTTGTGACGCCGATCAAGGAAGATCACTCTCCTCTAGTGACCAACTACAGAAATGATCCCTGAAAGTATAGTCTTAACGACAACCACACACCCCCGAAAACCCCACACACACCCACTCCCACACACCACACGGTTACACCCACACCCTTACACCCCGCACAACCCAACCCCACTCCCCTACACCCCGACCACACCGACCGCCGCCCGACACCCCCGCCTCCGCTCCGCGAACCCCGGGACGGCCGTGCGGGGCGAGGAGCGGGACGCGCCCCCTCATTTGCATCTTCTGCCCCACGCAGCCAATCACAGGCGCCGTCCGGATACACCTCACCAAGACTACACCGGCACTGCCCGCCCCGGGGCCGATCGCTGCACCCACCGGGCCGGGGTCACGCTGCGGTTTTCAAGACACAATTCAATGCGTTTCATTCCGTGCTTGAGTCCCTGAGCAAAGCCGGTCATCAGAGCACGAGTCCCGCACGGTGCTCTGAAGGGGAAGCATTGCCTTCCAGGGGCTACCGATTCTTTCAGGCACCCTCTCACGTACTAATTACATGGCCACAGACCACCACCGTAATTAACGCTATCCTCTACACCTCTGGATCCAGCTGAACACCATGGACTTCCACACCATGGAGTCAACCTAACACTGACCAGTTTCTCCGCGCCTCGGACCCCACCTGACACCCATGTGTTCCCAGGATCCAACCTGACACATCCCACCTTCCATGGGACTGCAGGGTGTAAAAAGCACAGCATCCTCCTGATCAAAGCCTCGCCACACTCCAGATCCAGCCTGAGCCCCACAGAATCCAAACACACGTCATGAATTGCAATTCCTGCGCAGTTTCTTCCCAGCCCACTGTCAATTTGATAAACGCTGCTCATCAAAAACAACCCCACAGCACTCACGTCACCTTGTGCTACCCAATGGGTGGATCAAGAATACCACGGCTTAACTCCCAAGTCGTAACAAACATCCAAATGCATTTATTTTCAGTACATACTGACTTCAACTTACCAGAAATTCCCAAATCCAAACCCGCCTGCACTGTCACTGCACATGAAAGCGCACATTAAACAGCCAGAACTCGAGTGACTCCCCCTATGGATAAGCTCGGTTGTCTCTCGGAACCCCCCAAAACTACCCGATTTCTTTTTTTAGCACCAAATTTAAAAAAGAAGGTCACAAACCACTCAGCCCGTGTTCTCTCCCTCCCAAATCCCCACAAGAGGATCGGGAACGGTCATCAATGGTGAACGGCTCCTGCACAAGCAGCACCGAACACCCGCTTCGCGCTCAGGAGAGAACACCTCGCTCCTCCTCGTGGCTTGTGACGCCGATCAGGGAAGATCACTCTCCTCTAGTGACCAACTACAGAAATGATCCCTGAAAGTATAGTCTTAACGACAACTACACACCCCCGAAAACCTGTCTCTTANACCCACACCCTTACACCCCGCACAACCCAACCCCACTCCCCTACACCCCGACCACACCGACCGCCGCCCCACACCCCCGAAAACCCCACACACACCCACTCCCACACACCACACGGTTACACCCACACCCTTACACCCCACACAACCCAACCCCACTCCCCTACACCCCGACCACACCGACCGCCGCCCGACACCCCTGTCTCCGCTCCGCCACCCCCGGGACTGCCGTGAGGGTAGGGGAACGCGACGCGCCCCCCTCATTTGCATCTTCTGCCCCCGGCAGCCAATCAGAGTTGTGGCTCCACCCCCACCGGGTTGAGCAGCGCCCCCTGTCGGAGCCCGGTGACCGCAACAGGCGGGCAGTCCCGCCCGCACATCGTCACCGGTGAGCGAAGTCAGCTCCGGAGACAGCAGCGGCTGTAGACACTTTTGATAATCACGAAATAAAACAGCGCCAAGCACTAAGTTTCGTTTGCAAAATTTCCTGTTAATATGTGGTTAAAAATCTAGATGTGAAAAATTATCCATATGTAAACCACACTGCATTCACAGAGTTATAAAACCCCATTTATAAAGTATTTTCCTAAGTATTATAACTTTAATTTTACCATAGCTCAATTATTTTCTTACGAGCACAATTGAATGTAGACCTTTCAATTTAATCCTTACATACAGTTTCGATTCAATAACTACTGCCACTTCCCAGAAAACATGAACTACAATCCATTTTTGTCAATACCCATCACTCAAAAAACGCTATTTTTTACCACAAATACACGCATCGAGAGAAAACCTTTCTGCCAGCACCTGGCTAAACTTAGCTTTTACCTTTTTTCAGAATCTTTTTCACTTTCTCATAGTTCCCCTGCCTCACATACTCGTGCAGCTGAGCTTCCAGGGAGTCACCAGTCACACTGCCGAGCTGGACCGGGCAAGGCATGGGAGGAGGGATAGGACGAGCCATCTTCTTTTCTCACTTCCACTAGGAGAAAGTATGAAACTATTATAACGAAGCTGCAAAACGCCGAAGAAATTCCTTTTGAATCCCTGGCAGGAAAGTGGGACCTCTGCCCCCCAACCCCACCACACCCTCTGATGGAAATCCTGCCCGCCAGACACACTCACGGACTTGGTGGCCAAGGGGAACCGTGGCCACAAGGAGCAGGAGGGAGAGGTGACCCCTGAAGCCCGAGAGGTGCGCGGGCCCCCACCATTTACCTCAGGACAGGACAGAGCCGCCGCCATTCCGCCTCAGCGCTGCTCCGGCTGTTTCTCCCCCTTCCCCATGACTATTTCCACTTATTCCATCCCTGCTAAACACATACCCCCTGTCACAGCCCTCTAAAGGTTCCGTCACGGTTCTGTCACGATTCCCAGACCCCGCCACCTCCCCCTCCTCAGCTTCTCGAAGCTTCTGCACCGCCCAAAGCACGCGCCCCCTCCCGCCTCTCCCCAGAGCCCCGCGCGCCGCGCATTCTCCGCGCTCCTCCCACCGAGGGGCGTGGCCTGATGGGGGCGTGGTCTGTGTGGTAGGCGGGGCCAGGCGCGGCCTAACTCGCCCGGGAGCAGCGGGACCGGGGCCGCTCGCCCGCCCGTTCACCGCGGGGATGCAGCGGGAGGTGGGCAGCTTGCCGCTGGCCCCCGCTCTGCGGGCCCGTCTGGTGGCCGCTGGCTTCCAAACGGCGCAGGAACTGCTGGAGACCGGTCCCTGCGGGCTGAGCAAAGGTACCGGCGCGCAAACCGGAGCTTCTCGCCCCCTCTTCCGCCAGGTTGCCTCCCGCTCCTTCCCCGCCGCGAAAGCTTCGCCGGGGCTTCTTAGCGAGGAGATTGGAGCAGGGTTTGGGGTTTTGAAACGGTCGGGGCGGCTTGAGGAGCTTGGTGTGTACTGAGGGGCTGTGGGGCAGATCCCTCGGAGATCCCACCGGCCAGGCGGGAGAAACGGGCCGAGGGAATATTTACCGACTCACAGGTCCCTAAAAAAATGAAAGAAAATCATCTAGAAAACCACATGATTCTGCTAAAAGACCTGTCTTGCCCGGAACAATAGACGTGAGATACATTTAAAAAGCAACCAGAGGATTTTGCCTCTCTCATTCCCCCTGTGCCCACGTGTAGATGCTTTAAACAAAATACACGTCTGTGGGGTCAGAAAGTTGCCTTAAGTTACAATAAGCTAAAATAAGATGTGCACAGCCATTGTCAGAAGTGATATCGATTGTCTATGAGTGCCACTACTACTACTATGAGTAGTTTTATTATCCATGATAATGTGGCAATAGTTTCACCTTGATGGGAGAAGTGAAGCTGCTGCATTCTGGTGTCTGTGTATGCAAAGAGCTGCAGGTGTCACCTCTGTTACTCTGTGCTTAAAAATAATACAGCTCAGCCCTGGAATACCCAGAGAACTCCCAGTACAATCAGCGGGTGTGCAACCTGCCTGCTGTTACAGGACCTTTTTTCCTTCCAATGAACTGAATATGATGCCACATTCAGTGCAGAACAGGTAAATTGCTTTGCCAGATCTCATGAACGTTTATTAACAGCAGCTTTGGTTTGGTTATTTTTTATTTGCAGAGCACTTACTTTCAACTGATTTCTGAACACAAAGCAACACAAAGCACTGGGGATTCTTTTGAAAGAAGAAAAGTTGTGTGCACTGTTATATAAAGATAATTATTATTTATGTGTTATGCTGCAGAATGATCAGGTTCTGTCACATAAGCTGAATGATCTCTCCATGCTTTGCATAAATCACTGTTTATAAAAAAAAAAACTTGTGTTTCATCATCTTGACTCTTCCAGAAATTGGAATCTCCAAAGAAGAGGCACTGGAGGTGTTACAGCTCGTGAGGCAGGAGTGTCACGGGGATGCAGCAAGGAGTGCTGGGGGGTCAGGTGCCACCAGAAAGTGCACAGCACTGGAGCTGCTGGAAGAAGAGCAAGCCCAGGGCTTCATCATCACCTTTTGCTCAGCACTAGACAATATTCTGGGAGGTGGTGTGCAGCTGACAAAAATCACCGAGATCTGTGGAGCACCTGGTGTTGGGAAAACACAGCTATGGTACCTTATTTTTAGATTACTTTTGTGCAACCAAGAATCAGTTTTCTTTGTTTAATTTAACTCTGAATCGTTAGTCTAACTCTTCATTTTTCTTGTTTCATGACTGCAATCCCAGATTCTTCTGCAGTATTGTAACTACAGTCGTGGTAATGGATGAACTGCTTCCTCCACCATCTATTCCTCAGCAGAAACGTCATTTCAGGCGTGAGTTGGGAGGGGAGAGCTTTGTGATGTAAAGATTTCTCTTTTTTTCTGTTTCCCATGGCAGTATGCAGTTGGCAGTAGATGTACAGATCCCGGAATGCTTTGGGGGTGTAGCTGGAGAAGCTGTGTTCATTGACACTGAAGGCAGTTTTATGGTAGACAGAGTAGTGGATATTGCAACCGCCTGCGTGCAGCACTGCCAGCTCATTGCTGAAGCTCACCAAGAAGAAGGTACAGTGTTGAATCCTCCTATCCAGTAGCATCAGGCCTGAGTGGAACAAGTGTCCCATAGGCTGAAGTTTCAGAGTTTGAGGGTTTCAGCAGCAGTGCAGGCAGAAGGAATTCCTGCTGCCAGCCTTGCGTTCCCACCTGTATCATACCTTGAACTGCATTGGTATGTGGAGCCATGCTGCAGACTGAGCTGATCTTTAACAATAACTCTTATAATTCTTTTTCTACCTGATGATTTGTGGAGGGGTTTTTTTTAGGTGGGGGGGGGTTGGCTTTTTCTGTTGTGGGTTTGGTTTGGTTTTTTTAAGGCACAGATCACTTGTGATCACAGTTACACCAAAAACACAGCTCTGTCAGAAAAACTGTGAGATAATGTTCTGCAACGCAGACAGAAGAGCAGCTGGGGAAAAAGAAGGGAAAAGGCAGAATTTTTTAAGGCAACGTTGCTGCTGGAGCCCCATATTGTAAAACTGTACCTGAAATTCAGCTCCTTTCTGAGGTCAATATAGTCAGGCTGCATTTAATGAAGAGTTTCTTTCTACAAGTCATTAGGGTGTTGGGGGTAGTGACAGCTTCTCTGTTTTAGAGTATTTTATGCAACAAAATCCTGTTTGAATGAGGTAAAAGGACACCATACTAAATGAGCTACTGCCTGTACATTAAACAGTGGATGATTAATAGTCCCTGTGTGCTCTGGTGGTGGTGTTCTGGCTTGAAAGTTATTTACTGGAAAAGTTCTTTTTTCAGAAATAAATTTTTCATTTTTGGAGCACTCCCTTGGAGGCTCCGGTGTACCTATGTGCAAATGCTGAGATAGCATCTGCTCACCACTTTCCTGACTTTCAAACCAGATGGAAGGTATGTTTCCCACACTCTTTATCTTGACTCTTTCTGGGGGTTTTGCTGTTGCTATATGTGGAGGGCACAGTTTGTTAGAATGAGGAAAGCAACAATATGCTAGGAGAGACTTCTGACTCATTTACTCATCTATTTATTTGTTCTCAGATCATCTAAAAGCTTTGGAGAGTTTCTCTCTGGAAAGTATCCTCTCTCACATATATTATTTCCGTTGCCGTGACTACATAGAGCTTCTTGCCCAGGTCTACCTCCTCCCAGACTTTCTTTCAGAGCATTCAAAGGTAAGGGTTATCCCAGATTCACCAGAAGACATGACTCACCTTCACAATAAAACTTTCAGGACTACTCATCTGGTACAATAAGAGTAACATGAGTAACACCTTAGTACCTCATCAGCTTGGCAGTAAAATATTGGCTGGTGTCAGTGTACACATGGAAGGCTTGTGTACAAATCTTGAGAGGAATTTGCTTTTTCTACTGCTGCTGCCACCAGCCTGCATCTCCACTTTGGGGTGGGGATACTGGATCTGTGTTGCCACACGTTGTCACATTTCTGGAAGCACTGAGTTACCATCAGCAGAACTCTTTTACAAAAGTCTCTGAGCCAGGTGTGTGTGTGACCACCGTGGTGCAGGGGGGTCTGGGAGGCTTAGTGCTGAGTTTTTTTTTTGTCCTAGAAGATCACTGAGGACCAGAAGCATCCTGCACTGTCTTGGCATTCAGAAAGTGACTCTTCCCCTTCTTTCCAATACATTTTCTGTTGCTACAAGCAACCAGAGCCTGCAGCTTGACTTTTGGGTGACCTGCAGCCAAAAACTTTCCTGGTACCTCGTGTCTAAGCAAAATGCTATTGTGAGGCAGATTTTCACCACCTCCCTTCCAGATTTCTAAGTTCTGCACAGCAGATCCAATCCCTAACGGGATTCAGGAAAGCTGATTTGTGCCTCGTTTCAAACTGAGCACAAATCAGTGTTGTTTAGTTAGATTGTCTCTTGCATACCTAGAATTTCCATCTTTGGAAGCTGTGATGTTCTTGGAAGCCCAGATGGGAGTCTTACTTTTGCTTGGTGTAGTCTGGTATTTCCCTTTCTCTGCCAGGTACTAAGGGTGCCCTGTTGGGTTTGCTCTTGTGGAAAGTACATGGCTTCATTAGCACAGTTACACTGGGCTGCAGTTCTCTGGTACCATCTGTGCTGATTATCTGTGCTTGGCCTGGAGCCAGAGATACTGAAGGTTGCAGGAGAACTATAAAACCTTCTGGTGATTCCTTGGACAGGCTGTAAGTGATTTGACAGATTGTTCATTGCAGTCCAGCTCTGATTAAAATTAGTCTGGTGCCCCTGTGCAGACCTAGAGCTAGAACTGGGATCACAGGAAGTCTCCAAGGTTTTGGTTTTTTGTTTTGGGTTTTTTTGAGACACAGTTGTAGAGAGTGTCATTTGGAAATATGATTTAGTTTGAGATCTTGTTAATAATATGAGAAAGACCACACATATTTAAAAGGCTGTGTTAGAAAATATTCTTGTCATAATGAACCTAATTCTTTAAGGTCTTCCAGAGATAGGCATATGTTCCCAAGCTTTCTCTGTGTAGCTTAATTTGGAATACTCAAGTGTACTTGTTTGCTATTTTATAACAAATGCAACTGGGAGAAAATAAACTAAGTTGCATCCTACCTGGACGTGGTCATGGGATAGAAAACAGAGGAATATTTTGCTTTAATTCTAGCATTTTAATCTTCCTTTTAAAATTAAGATTTTTTTTTTTCAGCTGGAGGCCCAGGGCCATTTCATAGAGTGATGTTTGCTGCAGACTTGTATATTCCAGTCACAAAGTGACTTGTCAGTAGTGAGTTAAATCAGTAATAAAGAAAATAGGTTTTCTTGTGTTGTTTGTAATTTATCTTGTGGTTTACTGGGAGAACTTGTAGATCCCTAGGATTTGAGTGACATGTAAACACTGTAGTACTGTTTGTCTCCCTTCTGTATTTCAGAAAATTTGGGTCATCAAAACAGCTACAGCAAATGAAGTTACAATAAATCAAAATCCCAAACTAATGTTTATATAGTGTCTTGAGAGCGATGAGCCAGCAGCAGCATTGTGCTCTAGCTTCAGCTAATGATTGCTACAAAAGAAATTATTCAGCAAAGCAAACATCTTCAGGCAAGATAGATACTCAGCTCCATTGTGTAGTGCCTGGAATAAAGCATCTGATAAAATCCACATTTCTGCAATAGTTTGCTGATAATAGTTCTTAGAATCTGATGAGTTGTCTTAGCAGTGACTGCAGACAGCATGTATTCTAGTTCTGGTGTGGATTTCATTTTTTTGAGGGAGGAGATGGAATAAATTATTCTTTGTGGAGAGCTGATTGAAGTACAATGCTGATGGGTTGGTTTGTTTTGTTGGGGTTTTTTTTCTCCAGCTTCAATTCTGCAAGGCTTTAAGTCCAGTTTTCTTGCTTTGTATTCTGTACCAGTGCTGCAAGGATCAGCCAACTAGCTGTAAGGGAGCAAGCTCTGAAACTGGAAACAGTCAGAAGGGCAGTTTTGTGCTCACTGATGGGAGAGCTTGGTGCAGCATTTAGTTGAAGCTCCTGCAGCTATGCTCTGAGCTTGTATCTATGCATAATGCAGCACTGCACCTGCATGTGTCCTAATGTGTGGAGCTTGAGGCTCTTTCCTCTGCATCCTTGTGGAGTGCTGATTGTCTCCCAGGTATAAATAGAGTCACTTGGTGTTACACTGCCATGTCTCCCAGGTATAAATAGTCACTAGGTGTCACACTGCCATGTCTCCCAGGTATAAATAGAGTCACCAGGTGTCACACTGCCATGTCTCCCAGGTATAAATAGTCACTAGGTGTCACACTGCCATGCACTCGAGTCTGAAATCAAAGATTGTCATCACCTTATAGAAAACGTTACAGTGCACTTAGAGCTCTTCCTCCTTTTTGTCACTGGTTTGTGGAGCAGTAACAGAGGTGTTTCCTTTCCTTCTGCGTTTAGGTCCGACTGGTGGTAGTTGATGGAATTGCTTTTCCTTTTCGCCACGACTTTGAGGACCTCTCCCTGCGGACGAGGCTTCTGAACGGGCTGGCCCAGCAGCTGATCATCACAGCCAACGATCACAGATCCGCGGTAAGGCCAGGGCGGGTTTAAAGCTCCAAAGATCCTCCTTGGGAATAAATACATGACCCAGAAATAAGCGAGTGTGGTTTCTGGTTGTCTGTAAATAGCAAAAGAAAACTGCAGGAATGTCCTCTGTATTTGTGTTGGACATTTGGGTTGGTAGAAATAGATGAATCTCACAGAAAAAACTGCTGAGGTGGAAAATTCCTGTAGTTGCCAAAATAAGTATAATTTGTATTAAAAGCATCCTGGGGGTCTTAATTAAATGGGAGCATATCAGTTTGTCACGCTGTTTCGCATTGTCTTCTTTAATGATTTGGTTGGACAAGGAATGCACCGCTGGTGACTTACCTACACAGTGCACATGAAAATGCATGAGAGTATTTAGCAGTTCCAACATAATTTTCCACTCTTTGTTTAAAAATAAACTGCTGTCTTAGCACAGGAACTGTTCTGAGGGAGGAAAACCACTTTATCTGCTAGTTTGGGTTGTTCGTATCCCTGGAAAGCCAGAGCTTCCTTCCTGAGCAATGTTTTTACGTCGGTTACACCAACATGGAGGCCAGCAGATCTGTGGCCACGTAGCCAGCAGGTGGCACTCAGAAGCTACAGCTGGCCCAGAAGTTGTCTTGGCAAATCTTTTACAGCCCAGGAGAGCATTGTTCAGGCCTTGGAGCTTACACCATCTCAAAATGGTGCTTGTAGCTGTTTCCAGGTGACTCGCAGCTTTGTCACCCCCAACTCTCTGGTGCAGTTGGCTTTTGTTCCCAACTGCTAAAAATAAAATAAACCTCCCCTTGTGCTTCCTGCAGGAGGGGAAGGAGCAGAGCTCCACGTTCTGCTGGGTGAGGTGATGGGGCTGGCTGCTGGAAGTGTCATCCTCTCCCTCATCCTGACATGAATTATGAATCCTCTTCCTGCGAGCGTGGGCACCAAGGGGAGGTGACTGTTCCCTGACTGCCTGGTTTGCAGAGCCTCCAGTGCACCCCGTGCTCCCACTGTCTACCTGGTGACCTTGAACAGGAGCAGCTGTCATACATTTGTTTGGGTTTTTTCTTTCATCAAGGGAAGCATAAATAACTTATTTCTACTGAACAAGCAAGCAGCTGAGGACAAACGCTTGCTAAATAAATCCTGGTGAAAGCAGCAGTCAGCCACAGAGCTCCAGAACTGGTTTAGCTCTCAGTAGCCCTCTTTTTAATTTTTGAGTTAGTTCCCTGTAGCTTGCAAGCAGTCTGAATTCAGCTTGCATGCCAGAGATTGCTCATCGGGCAGCACAGCTGGGCACTTGGAATGCTCTAATACGGTACAAGACAAATTCCTTTTGTTTCTAAAGCTGAACTTGGTGGGTTGTGCCAGGATGACCAGCCCAGCCCTTCCCCAGCAGTGAGGCGGGGCTGTTACCCTCTATATATGATGAGTGACTTTTCTAAAATATGCAATATGTCTCTTGGGGCTTTCAGCTATGTAAATGTTTTGATGCCTGCCCCATGTGCTCAGTGCCACTGCTCACTCCAGCACACTTTCTAACTCTGCAAGCAAGAAATCATACAAGGATGTCAAACAGTTAAAGCCTCTAGGGCTTAGGATAAGTCCCAATTTTTTTTATTATTATTTTTTCATTTTTAATGAACTTTACCATTAATATTCCTGGCTCTTTTCTCTCTCACCCACCCCCACTTCTACCAGGGATCTAACCTAGACTGTCTGTGAACCTCCTACTAGTGCTTCTTGCTGCGAAAACACTCCCCCGCTCTGTCTGTTCACTTCCATTCTGCTTTGGGTTGTACCCACTTGCACATTTTTAGACTACAGGGTGCAGGAATTCTGTTCATCACTAGGCATGTGCATGTTTTGAGCAGCACCACCAAGTTCATTTATGCTACTGACTGAAAGCTATCTCCTTACAGGAGGGTTAGTCCAAGTCACCCACATCTAAATACAGATCCAAGCAGTGTTTAGTACAAATCCAGTGGAATGTGCACATTGGGCAGAGTTTGCATTCCTGGGAAAAGACATTTAGGTTTTTTTAAAGTCTTGAATGAAATAAATTTGCCTTCCATGAAAAAAAGGTTTTTCAGGGTTCTTATTTTGTTTTGGGTCTTGAGAAAAGATGAGGCACCTTTACAGCTTCTATTTCTACAGAAGCTTCATTACAGTTGGCAAGAGTTTTGTCTGATCAACCACTTTACTGGTGAAAGCTTTTTTGAAAAATCCCTCTCTTCCCTCCCCACCAGTATGCTTCTTCTCTGGAGATTTTCTTCTTTGCTTCTGTTTCCTCTTTCAGGTAGTTCTAACAAACCAAATGACAACAAGGATAGGACAGAACCAGTCCACATTGGTACCTGCTTTAGGTAAGTGTTTAGTTTGTGAGTTGAACACAGAGTTAATCTTCAGATATATGGCTTTCCTTTTGGGGGCATTGTATACAAGAAAAATTATTTTTGCAACTATTTTTAAAAGTCCAGCTGCAGCCAGGTCAGCTAAGGAGGCCACTACCCCTCCTGCAGGTGACTCCTGCATCCTCTGTGCTGGCTGAGCTCTCTATGTGATTGCCTCCCTATCCATTTCTGCCAAAAGTGGGCCAGGTAAGCTTGAGCTATTTAAATAAGTAAACATCTAATAAATCAGGTAATTTTGACTGAAACAGGCCAATTATATAAAAAATGTAGGAGTGGACCTGGGGACATGAAATCACCACCAGGAATGTGGTGATGAACGGGTTAAAGCACTAACAGGAGAAACCAGCTTAATAGTTACACACCTCAGACTATGGTGCAATTTCCTGAATTCCCTGAGAATCATTCAGTGCCTCTCCAGAGCAGTTTAAATTGTTTATTTTGCCATTACACTTGAACACATTCTATTACTTACTTGTGAAGGCATTTCATATTTGCTGCATAGCTGGAACTCTCTGCCCATTGCTCTCTACAGTTTTGATGCAGAGGGAGGTTCTGGGGGGGTTCCTTTACTACAGCCTGCCCACAGTGAGTTTAAGTGCTTTTTACAGGCTGCTCAATTTTGCCCTGTAATGAGCAGAGTAACCTCATATAGACTCTTCTGCTGCAGTCACAGGGGAAAATGGAACAGTTCTTCTGAAGTAGAGATTGTGACAAATTAAGAAAAAAGCTCAGTGGTTAAATCTTATTTAAGGTTGTAACTTCATTATGATTCACTGAAAGGGCACAAATTCTCTATCCACACCTTCAGTTTCTGTGAAATAAGTAATTCCCTTGCTCTGGAGGGGAGGGAGAAGAAGAGGACAGGACAAAGAAAAAGATGTTCTCAGTGTCTGTGCAAGCACTGAACCATTTGACACAGATGTAAGATAAAATGAACAAGTACAGACCATCTCCTTTGAGAATGTGAAGAATGTGGAATTTTGAGCTGTGCATGCAGATAAAGACCCAGCTTCTGCTATCTGACCCTTTCTGTTAGTTTTGCCTCTTGCTCTCTGATACATTATTTTTGGCAGCTTTTCTGGCTGCAAATTCAATTAAAGCTCAGAGATGCTGTCTTTTTTTCAATAGCCAGTGCTGCTTGAGAGCTGTCGTGTTCATAGAGTCATAGGGACAGCAAAGAACATGCAGACATTTGGAATAGGTTATTCAAAGATAGCTTGTGTTACCTTGGGAATATTTCCTTTTACAAACATTTAGTTTGACATAACCTCACTTTGGCCATAAGCTGATTGTGACTCCCAGAAGGATGTGTGTGTAACCACATGGTGTTATTAAACTGACTAGTGTGTACTCTTGCAAAAATGAAAGTTTGTACTAGTTGGTATTTAAGCTAAGAGATACTCCCTTCATCCTAAACAGAGATATCTCAAGCTGAGCATTTCAGAGTGGCACAAAGATGTGAATTTATTCCATCTATTCATTATAAGTATTAAGCTGGTGGATTTAAAGGTGGGTTTTATGACCCACTCTGAAAAGAAGCTATTTCAACAGTCTGATCATATAGGCTAAAGAACCTCCTACTCCTCCATGGCTGATTGTAGCCAAAGGAACTGTTGCAGCAAAATCAGCAGCAAAATCCCAAGTAAAATCAATCCTATTGCCTCACCTAAATAGGTTTTTTCCCCATTGATTGCTAAGCCTTAGAAACAGCCTTTTCTAAGATTTCACAAGCACATTAATCTCTAAACTCTTATTCCACTTCCTAGCAGAAGGAAATTCTTAATTATGGAAAAAAAAAAAGCACAGATGCTGCAAGGTATTAAGAGCTTTAGGAAGGAGACAGCTTTCTTTCCCACTCGTGGTAGCTAAGCTGGGTGTTCCTAGACATTTCTACTGGATATATTTAGAAAGGAGGTCAAATATTAATCTATAGCCAGTTTAACTGGGAAATATCTCATTTTCCAGTAGCACTTTTCTCTCACACTTGATACAGTTGGGAACATTCTGGTGTGGAATTTTTACTCATTGTAAAATGTGTTTTGATCTCTGACTTGGAACCATATCTGAGAGCCAAAATCTTTAATCTCAATTTAGATATAGTAGAGGAAAGTCTGGAAAGATGCCTGGAGGGTGTAGGTCTTCATTACAATTTATTTTTTTTTCTTCTCCATGCTATAATGAGTACCAGAGCACGTGGGGCATCTCCAAATGATGGGGACCAACAAATGATATGGAAGTTACAGGACTGTGCTCAGGTGACCAGGACAGGCTTGCAGCACTGTAACAAAATGACTGTTTTAAAATGCAATCTCTTTTTGGACTACTGACTCTTTCCTGTGCTAAACAGAGGAAAACACCCAATAAAACTGTCTAGAAATTGACTGAGCTTGTGGTCAGGTGTGAACTGAAACAGTAGGACTGTTTCCACAATCCAGACCTCCTTCTCTGTTTCCTCCACACTCCCCTGCCCCTTGCTTTTGGTTGTGTTCTTTTGCATTTTGCTGTCAGAAACAGAAGACTGCTTCAGGGGCCCTTAATACTTTAATAATCATTTACTTTCTCCCAAAGCTTGTCTCCCAAAGGGAGTGATGTTTGCTCATAATTATGCCTGAGAGAGAGAATATCACAATTTTGAGGTAGGATTTAGACATACTCACTAGACCTCTTCAGTAGTAATTAGAAAAATCTTTCTTCATGCTGCCTCGGTTTTCAAGATTTGTCTAGTACTTGTCCTTTATCAGGTATCTGTAAAATCTTTGCACAAATATGGAAGTGCTGCGTTGGATTTCTCTAAAACACAGTGTGTTTAGAGTACAGAGGCTAATTGCCTCATTATATGTGATAAACAAGTCGTGAAATCCTTGCTCAAATGAAAAAGATGTGATTCATTCCTGCAAGAAAGATATACATGGTTTAATCTTGGTTTGGGTTTTGTTTGGTTTTTTTGGAAGCCTTGTCTAATTTCAGTTCAGTTTAGTGATGGTTACAAGAGATAAATGACAAATAAAATGGCCTCTCATTTTGTGTCATCCAGGAGAAAGCTGGGGACATGCTGCTACTGTGCGTTTGATCTTTCACTGGGATGACAGTCAGAGGTGAGTGAAAATTTGGGGCCTCCGTGGCTGCTGTTGGACCTTTGTGCTTTTGAATGCAGGATGGTTCTGCACAACTGGGCAGCTTTACAGATACCAAGTTACCATGACCTGCAAAGAGTTAGAAAGAGAGAGGCAGAGCTGACCTATGGAAGATGATTTTAGAAGCCCAAAGGAAAGAGGATGAGGATAATAAAATCAGTATGAAGTTTTGTCTGTTGCAATGAGATCTTTTCTGTTTCCTGGTTGTGTTTTTTTTTCCCTGCTCACTATACTCCAAGCTCACTTCTCTTTCCTAGTCAGTTAAATTTGTCTTCTATAAAGTATTGCAGTAACTTAAGACTCCTTGTTTCAGCTCCCTAATCTTCTGCAAACAGTGAACAAAAATGCAACTGGAATGTTGTTGTGCATAATTTTGCTTGTTAAACTTGAAAGGGAAAAGCAGGGACACTTTCTTGCAGAGTTTTGGTTTTTAAATTCTGAGTTTGAAGGCAATGCAGAATGATTACAGCAGGCTGTTTAATTTGGAGTTAAATGAACATCACTGGTTAGTTAACAGCCTTTATAAGAGAGAAGCTGCATCAGCATAATGATTGCAGAGTGAACAAAAGTTAATTTGATGTATAAAAAGTAAAAAGCTTTTCTTCTTCTGCAACACAGGGAGGGTTGTGGATGCTGGTTCCAGAAGGCAAGCCAAAAATAGACAAACATGTTTTATTTACTGTTCTAAAGTATGCAGCTAATATGGAGCAAGGCCTGCAGAAGGCCAGCAATCCTGATGAGAGCTGCCTGTCTGTGAAAAGCAGAAATTGCTAGATTCTGTTGCATATTTACATGAACTCCCTGTACCTGATGATCCATCATGGTTTTCATGTTCTTGGGTTTTTATTAGGTTTTATTAGGTTATTGAGGCACCGAGATGACCATTTAAGAATCAATTTGCCCTTTTTTATTATTATTTTTATTTGTGCTTTGGCCAAATATGATACCTGTCTTTATTTCTACTATTGAAGATGTCAGAACTTAATTTTAAGGGTTCTCATTGCTCTGAGGAAAGATCCTGTTGAGTCAGAGGCATGCAGCAGAGCTCCAGCTGAGCACTTGTGGAAAGCATGGCTGCTGCAGCTTCAGATTTCAGCTACTTTGGAAAGTTTAAGCTCCCACTTCGATGTTCTGAGGAATTCCCTGTGTAGCTAACATGAAGTGGCAGTGTTCCTCAGGCTGTAATTACGTGCACTTTAATAGAATGGCACCTCAGGGAGGAAAAAAAAAACCAAAAATAATTAACAATATCTTTGGCATGTGTTTTGATAGGGAGAGCAGAACACTTTCTAGAGAAAATATACAGAAATATATGGTTTGGGAAGGTGGGCATGGTGCATATTGAGCAGCCCTGGGACTGCCTGAGAAGCTTTTGAGCTGCTTTGCAATCTTCTGTTTGTTATCCAAGCATCATCACTGGGCAAGGTGCTGTGCAAACACAAATCAAGACCCATTGCTTGGAGTCTAAATCCAGAAAATCAAGGAAGTGTTAGAGGAGAAATACAAGAGCAACAGTTTCCTCAAGGTTATGCTGTATGTCAGTGGCAAGGTCAGGCTTATAAATAGAAAACCTTATTCTCCATCCCTCAGGTCGTATTGACAGCCTTGTGAAATCTCTAGGAAAAAACCTCCCTAGAAGTATTTGAATTCTTGAGGGTATCTCCCAGTTTTTGAAGGTCAATGAACAAATGATTGCTTAATGGAGTAGGAAAGAGTTGTGCTCAAATCCTTTTTTGCTTGTGTTTCAAGGAAATGGCATTTGGAATTAATTAATAATGAATATTGTTCCAAAAATGTGGTCAAATACTGTAATGAAACAAGACTAATTAACCATTCATTCTTTGTAGTAGGTCTACATATAAGCTGACAGGTCATGGAAGGGTGGGAATTAGGCATCCACAGTTTAAATGACCTATATAAAAACACATAGATAAGAATTCCATTGGTCATCTACCCCATGATTGTGGGAAAACTTGGAGTCTGGTCATTGGGTTACTTGGATTTTTTATTATTATATTCACTGATCATAATTACCTATTTTTTTTTCTTTAACCAGGTTGGCAACATTGTACAAATCACCAAGTCAGAAGGAGTCAACCATTCCATACTGCATTACAGTTAGTATTTCTTTGGGGATGGAGATAGAGAGATGGGAATTGTTAGCTGTAAAGGAATTTCCAGACACGTAAAAAAATCTGAGAACACTGTTTGCTTGCTTAGTGTTGCCTTCTGAGGGTAACCAGTAACACTGGGATGGCTCCCAGTTAATGAATATTTTGCTCTTTAGCAAAATGACCCAGCATGGAGTCCTTGTGGATCTGATTTCCAGATCACATTTACAGGCAGTCTGTCCCCATCTGTTCTTCTGCTGGTGCTGCTTATTTTATCTCCCCTTGGTGTTAACTTTTGGCCTAAGTGCAATTACAGAGAACAATCATGCACTCTCTGAGCCTTCATTTTGAGAGACCTGAGCAAGCCAAGCTGGTTTTGCCTTTGCCAGGTAGGTTGTTGTTTCCTGAGTGCCTCTTCTCTGCATCTTTTTAGGACAAAGGTGACCAGAATCACACTGGGTGTTGCAGAGGTCTCACCAGTGCTTTGTGCCATACATATTTCCACATCTCTCCTTTAAGTGCATGGCCTGATAAAACCTATGTTGTATTTATCTCTTGCATAGCCCTGTCCTACCTCTGACCCAACAACCAGCCAATATATTCACATTTTTCTCTTCTGTCACTACCACACGAGGAGTTCCAGCTTATGGCTGGGGCCCTTACTCATCCCTGGCTAAATCCTGTGATTATTTTCTTTTGTGGCATACTTAGATACATATTAATGAGAATATATTCTCTCTAAGCTGTATTTAGGCTTAAAAAAACCCCCATCACTCAACTCTTAGATCTTCAAATATCAGATACTTAGGTACATGCCATCACTATTTGGTATGTGTCCTCATGGAAACACGTTGCCATAGCATTTACTGCAGATTTTAGTGCTGCCATAAGATGAGATCTTCAAACTATTGAACAGAAATCAGATTTTTGTCACTCCTGAATGTATCCACCTGGACAGGAAAAGGACTGCAAAAATACATAGATTCTTATTAGTTCTGTAAAGACTGGAAGGGGAAGAGGGACTACATCCCAAGGTCGTTTGGGTCATGTAATGAGTCTGCAGCCCTTTCTCTCCAGCTGATAAAGAAATGGATTGTATCTGAAGACATTTAATTGCCTTTTTCCTTTGAATTTTATATGCAATATAAACCAGCTATGCTGTCATCTTCTGTGTGAATGCACACAATCTTGAAATACAGTTGAGAGTGTATCCTAATCAAAGATTAGTAAAAACTTAAGATTATCCCTGTGTTTTCTCTCTTAATGCTGTTGAGCTGCTTCACCAGATGGTTTCTGTAAGTAAAAAATGTATTATGCCTGTTTCTTTCAGGAAATTCAGGTCTGATGGTAAGAGTCTGCTGTTATAATTTCTCATTTCCATCTCTGTAGTTAAGATGGAAGATGTAAATATATGCTCAGCATTTCCAAATCTGATCTGGCACATCTATCTATAACTAGCATACAAAAAAAAATAAAAAGGTAATTAAAAAATGAATAGATTCCTTAATGTTTAGGCCTATGCAAAGCAGATACTTTGGTACCACTGACAAACTGGGTGTTCAGTGCCTGCAGGCCAAAGGGCAAGTGTGTCACTGAGTGACTGAGCTCCAGTTCTCTTTCAGCTCTGTCCTTCCCAGCACGCTGGCAAATCTGTCACCACTTCTCAAGTGAGGAAGCTGTGGAACACCTATGAAATGACACAGAGTTTCTTTCAGAGGCTGATAAGGATTCATTCTTAAATGCAGAGCAGAAAAATGTAAATTGATTTATGCACAAGGGAGTGAGTAGATCATCTGATTCACCTAAATTTCCCAGATAATGTGACCTGGTTATTTCATCATGAGAGACAGGAGACACAGGGCGGATATTCTGGGTAGGAATTGCCAGTGTTTCCCTGAGCTGTGGAGGGTCTGCCAGGCCAGCAGTGAGATTACTGCTCAAGTAATCAAGCCATCTACCTTTGACAGTCTTGATGCAGCCTGTGGAAACCAGGAAACATTTAAGAAAATTCAGCATGACTGTAGATTTTCCTCAGTTCCATGAGCCACCTTCTCTCCAGGTGAAAACCACTGACATGCTTCACAAACACACAAAAAATTATTGCATTTTGAAGATGCTCTGCCCAGAAAGTCCATGCCTTTAAACTAAATGTAAAACATCTATACTAAGCAGCCTACTTTATCATGTTCTGGCCTTTATAACCACTGGAATGCTTTCCCTGGGAGTCTAGCATGCTGGATTAAGTGGATTCTTGGCTACAAATCCACCTTTGTGCCTAAGGGAAATGGCAGAGATTAGACACAAGCAACAGTGAAACACTAAACTTGAAGATTCCCCATTATGCTATTTAGAATAACACTTGAGCTGCTTATAATAGCTGAGGGACTGCACAAATTCTGCCCTTGTGGTACTTCCTGCTGCTTGTTCCTTTAAACACATAGCAGGCTGTGTGAGGTGAGGCATTTAGAAATAGAAATACAGAGATGGGAGACTTAAACAAAACATTTTTAATTGGATTGTGTTTTGGATTGATCTTAGCATGGGACATGCTGGCATTTTAGAAAAGTCACGTGGCCAGTTGATAGTAATTCTACCTGCTGGTTTCACACTTCACCAACCTTAAATGTCAGCTTTCCTGAAATGCTCTCATCCCCACAACATCTCTACATGAGTGTGTAGGATCCCCAAAGCCATTTCTTTTTCTGATTAACCCCTTTTGCTTTCTAATTCTGCACTGCAGCAAGAGTCTTCACTGAGCTCTCAGCAGTGCTCCCAGCACACCATTTGTCTGGAGATGGGAAGAGTTCACAGAACATCTTCACAGAACATCTCAGTATCTTCATCTGCATTGATGACATGTTTAACTAACTGATTTTCCACATCTTTCATATTTTAATATCTTTAAAAATCTTTGAATTGTGAGCCAAGGTTACAGAAAATAAGAACACTGAGCCAAATAGATGACTTTAAGCTCCCTCCTGGGTAGCAGTGTCTAGTTTTCACTTCTACATTTAGTTCTTGGCAGTTAAAAGGTTCTCATCCTGTTGTGTCCCATAAATTACTATGCTGAGGGAGTCTGCAGTCTAGAGACTGATTCAGATATGCTGTTCTTTTACAATGTCTCATTGATGTTTTCAGCTCATTAAGTAGATGCCTGAAATAAAAATATGCTAGGTTTTAGAAATTCAGTTTTCTGTGTGAAAATTACTGCAGCAATTAATCCAGTCATCTCCTTGCTCCTGCAGGAGCTTAAGGGCTGAAGGGTTTGGCTTTTAATTTGTTTAAATAGGCAACATAAGTTAATTTACAGAGCAGCAGCACTTCATAGCCATAGGGGTTACTAGTGGGAAAATGAAAATGATGGCTGGGATGGTGAAAATAAAGTATCTTTAAAAAATAAAACGAGGAGGCACAGATAGGAGTTGGCATGGGTGTTGAAAAGCTTGCAGTTCTGAGCCTAGCCTGGGCTATAAATGTTTTGTGGCTGCTCATCTAAAATAAATGACAACATCATAACTTATTCTCATCTTCTGGGAACTAGTTACTCGTGGTTTATATCCACAGAAGTCTTATTACATGGTTTTGCTTATATGTTACAGCCTCATGGCTTCCGGGATGTGCAGCTTCCACCTGTCACTCCAGAGGCAGAAGGGACTGAAATGAACCCTCGGAAACGGCCACGGAGAGAAGAGGAAAAGTGACAAAAAGTTACAAAAAAACGTTACAAAATGTGCGCTCCAGGAGAACAGCTGCACAGTGACCAGGCAACCAAGAGTACCCTGAAAGACTTTAATTCCTGCTCTGGATGTTGCTTTGACACTGAGGCTGCAACATGCCAAGTTCTGCCACAGGAAATTGCTTTGTGTATGGCATAGTTTTATAATAAAAATCTATGTTTTCTATAACAAGAGGCTTCAGTTATTTGGGGGGAAAGATGGAGAATACAACTACTTTTTTTTTTTTTTTTAAAGTGAGCACCTAATACAGTACATTTAATGACAGAGGTGTTGGTAATTCATCTGGTTTTGTGTGTATCTGAATTTTAACAAGGTTTCATGTAGCAATCTGTTCACATGCCCCAGCCCAGGACAGAGGGCAGTGGAGCTGCTGCTGGATGCTTTTAGATGCCTAAATGCTGTGCCAGACTGGGGCATGGGCCCTTACCTGCTGCAAAGTCCTTGTTCAAGGACAACGAAAGCCCCATTTTGAACTTCACACCCATCTGGCAGTGGTAACAGCAGAGATGAAAGACTAGATCTGAAGGGAAGGACAAAAGATTTAATCCAGGATGGTAATTTTATGTTTCTAGCTTAGTAAGAATATTTTCCTATCACTCAAGCTTGAACTGAACTCCTGCATTGCCTTTAGATTCCATGTTTTTGTTTTACCAGAGCATTCAGAATGATTCAGTAGTGGAGATTTTTTGTGTTTGTGGCTTTAGTAAAGAGGAAGCTCAGGCTTCTTAGACACCAGCAATATATTAGCAGCTCCAGATTGCAAAGCAAATGAAAGAATGAATGTACACTGAAAATGCAGCAGGGTTTGACAAAACCTCTATTTATTAAGAGAAAACAAATCAATAAGGTTACTAGAGGAGAAGAAAGGTACTACAGTGCAAAACAGTAATTACTTCAATTATTAGAAGTATTTGTCTGTACACACGACCCCTTTCTGGCACAGTGCTTGATAATGTTATAGCTGAAGAAACTCAGCCAGGAGGCTAAATGGAGCATTCAAGTTGTGGGAGTCACTATCTTTAATTTTTAATATAGTAACAGTAAAGTGACTTTGCCTTAAAACAAAATTCAGTGCTGAGTCTGAGTCACAAAACCTCTGTACTCAAAAACCTGAAGAAAAAAAAAAAAAAAAAAAAATAAAAAAAAAAGTGGCAGCAATTTTCAGATCATTACAGTGTTTGGGTGTAAATTACATAATAAAATATTAAAAGGAAAAGTATTCAACTGCCATGCAGCAAAGCAGGCTGTGTCAAAATTTCAGAAGAGTGAGTCAGGGAGAAGCTCTCCAGCAAGAACGACAGGGAGAAAGAAAGGCAGTGGGATTTGTGACTCAGACAAACATTTCAATGCAGGAGACACAGGCAAACAAAAGGATCCTACTGCATGTGATGTCAGCAAGCAAATGCTCCATTTGGGAATAATAGCTGCCTACGTCTGGCTGTGCAACAGGGGGGAGCTAGCACAGTACACATGCCTACGTAGCCACAAGGAAAACCATCCATTAAGAATGTTGTAGCAATATTTTAAGCAGCACTGCTGGTTGCTAGTGATAGCTGCTCTCTAACGTGCTTGATATTTATGGAAAAATCCATTTCTCTCAATTTACTGTGTTCTGATTTAATAGCCTCCACACGTTCTTCATGTGCAAGGAGAGTAAGGACATCCCCAATATACTATTCATTTCAGCTGACTGGGGTTTTGATTTTGTTTGTAGTAAGAGTCTCATCCAGGAGCCCCAGCTGAAATGCTGATCCCGTTATACCAAGATAAATTGTTTTGTCTGAGTAAATGTTAGATCTTCCAGTATTCCAGGCATCATCAGTAAAATAAAATAATTGCATTTTTACTGATTAGCAGTGGGAGGTACAAAACATCCAAAGGAAACACTGGATGCTTGCTATGCTGAGATTTAATTTTTTTTTTCACATTGAAGTTATTACAAAAATCAACTCTGCAGACCAGAACTAGAGAGAAGGATCTTTTGGTGGAGATAAAATGAGATGAAATGAGCCAGATTTCATTCTCACCTGCTGGAGACCAGGAAGCTGTTCCAGGCTTGGAATTGCATATAAAGAAAGAATATGACCATTGCCTCACCAGTAAACCTTCCAGGGCAAGTTGATATTTTCTTACATGTGCCTGGAATTCTCTTGCATTTCACAGCATCAATGCACAAGAGTGAGTGGAGTGAGAGAATTTTATGGCTGCAGAAAATGTAGGAATGCCACAGCACTGAATCAAAAATAAAAGAGGTGGTTTGATTTGCTGCTGAAGTTCCAGTTTTCTGAAGGCCAAGAGTTTTAACTATCATGCTGAGTTTAGAATTATTCCATTTTGTTGGGAAGACATTTACTTGTGGTGAAGGAACCTGCTTGGTCACCACAACAAGAATACAGTATCTACCACAGGGTTTGGCAACAGGAAAACACTGTGGTCACAGTACACTTCTCAAGCCCAGAATCCTCTCTTGAAACTCTTTAGTTTGCACAGGGAAAATAACAATTTATTTTTCCTGATTTCATGTGCTCTGCACATTTTCCATTATGAAACACTGAGAACCCAGTTGGCTTCCAACTAGAATAAATCTAAGAAAGAACAGAGAAGAAACAGCTTAATGAAGGTAAAAAGGTGTAGCCAAGGTTCAAGTTACACCATCAAAAGCTGGTATTGGAATCAATTACAAACTGGTTGACTAATGTGGAAGGAGACTCAGCTGCTGACCTGAATGTTGAACACAGTGCTGAGAAAAGTACCTTTAAAATATAACACCTATTTTTCTGTTGAATTTCAGTTACTGTTCCTTTAGTTATTTTGAGGTGATTAACTTAGATTTATTCAAACCCATTTCATGGATTAGTGACAAAAGTCAGTCATTACTGCTTGCCTTTTAACCCCACCCTTTTTCTGAACAAAAGAAGATCTATAAATTGGAAGAACAAGTCATTGTGTTCCAGCTTCTCAGAAGAGACTGTGTTTACCATGCTTGGGATCATCATTATTTAGAAAGGCACATTAAGCTGTATCATGATTTTAGCTAATCTGAAGTCTGATTTAATGCATTCTTGCCCTAAGACAGGAGTACACCTGGAGGGAAAGTGAATAAATAGAGTGCTTACATCACAGCAACACAAATATTGCAGCAGAGCATATAAAGGAAATAACACTTCTTTTTCCAGGATGAGAACCAGGGAAGGTAACTGGGGATTCCCAACCAGTCCAAGCACAACAGCCCTGCTAAGAGTACACAGGCAGGAGCCTGGCTGAAGAGGAATGTGAGGGAGCTGGCAGTGCCTGGGGGCTGTGAGCAGCCTGCCCAGCCCTCCTCTGCACCACTCCTTCCCTGCTCCAGGAACCAGTGCCAGCTGCTACATGCTCCTGGGCTTCCCCTCTCCCTGGCTCCCCAGGCTGTGTACTCAATGTCTTGTGGCTTCTAGCCATAGAGCCATTTGGGATGATTAGGGTCAGGAGGGTTGGCTTCCCTTGGCTAGTGCAAGATTGCTGCATTAATGTTCTGCACTGAAGAATGAAATCACAGGGATCTGGCCCCCTTCCCAGTACTGAATTTCACCCACAAATGCACCCACTGTTAAACTGTAAGCTACTGTCTTGCTTCCTACAAGCAAGGAATAATCATACAACATGCACTCTTTACTTATACACAGCTTTAACCTTACCTGCAGAAACCATAAACAGCATTAAAAGTAGTAAATAGTTCAGTCACTACACAAGCAATGAACACAGTAGCTTGTGTGCTGAAAGGATGCATAGCAAAGCACGAAATCCCACTCAGTCATTCTTCAAGAATTACAGCCAGTACTGCTCATTTGATTTCCAAAAATCACTTGCTGTAATTTTGAGGGTCCGTGCCCCTCATCTCCCTTCAGCAGTAAAAGGAAATTATGAGGTTGCTGAAGGGGATTCAACCTTACCAAGAAGATATTTGGCTCTGGTGTGCTCCTGAGCTCCTGATTTGACAACATCCAGACCACCTCACCCAGTGCTGTGTGGTCAGCTGGGGCTGCTGAGGCAATCCCAGGGTCACTCATCTGCACACACTTCAGTCAGCCAAAGGTTTTATGGCTTAGCAAATTTTTCTCTCTTTGCCTTGGTGAATTGCAAACGAGGTAGACTGTGCTCTGACAGTGCTCCAAAACCTGTTGAGTCATTGTGAAGGGCTCAGCTTTTCAGCAGGTCTTTCTTCCACTTACTTTTTTCCAACAGAATTCCAAATCTAACTGAAGAGGCATGAACTAAATATCCTGTTTCTCACTACTGCCATTAAAGGAAACCCCTTTCCTAAACATGGCTCTGAATGGAAGGCTGAAAATGGAATTTTCCTTTGGAATGGGATTGGAAATTTCCAGTAGAGCTGGAAATGGGATAGAGGCCTGAAATCCTATGTTTTTCAAGGATGAAGATATTTTAAAAAGAATTATTATTAAAGTGGAAAAGCTGACTTGACCTCAAAACCCTTTTCTTTCAGAAAGAAGGAAAAAAGAGAGAAAGAAATAAAGATAAGAAACCTACTCTTTAAGAACATCCTAATGCAGTACTTATTACAATATTGGAGCATCTATCATAAGTATCTTAAATATTGTTAAACTATCCTTAACACTCCTACATATTTTCTACTTGCCAGTGCACAGAAATCACTTCCAAGGGTTACAAAAAAATTAAAAAGCACTTTTTTTTGCACTTCATACAATTCAGGTCATCTCCCAAAGGCCTGTTCAAATCCTGCTTATTTCTCACCAGCAAAATGAGAAAGAGGAAGACATTTTAAGGCTAAAATAAAACAGATTTCTTCTGAAACAACACTGTGAAACCTTCTTTTTAAAAAATGAAACACAATGAAGCTGGAAAAGGATGCAAACACCTGTGTTTCCTTCTTAAGGCAGGTGCAAGTCTTGCCTTCTATTTGAAAATCTGTTGCAAATCAATGATTTCAGACTAAAAATTATACAAATTGCAAGTTTATTCCACCACACAGGAACCATTCCTAATGCTGCTAGCCAGCAACTCAGGGAGCACCAAGGCATTCTAAATTTAGCTTCCCGAGTTGCTGAACACTAAAACCATTTCATAATGGTACCAAATACACCTCTCATAGATTAGCCCTTCACTTGATAATGCACTGTATTTAGTTTCCTTTTCTGGACAGAAGTGAGGAAGAGTGTGGCCACCTCCTGTGGTAATTGCCCACCCCACTGTCTCCACATAGCCAAGTGATAGCAGGTTCCTGGCTGCCTGGCTCAGCCATGCCACTCCCAGCTACCATATGTTCCACGTTGCAGGTTATTAAGAATGGTTTTTCACCTTCCCTCCCAGACACAAATGTCAGCATGGCTTAGAGCCATAAGCTCTTCACTTCATCTTGGAGCAAAACATTATGAACTTGACCGCAGTGCCAAGACTTGACAAAGTGTCCCAAGCACAAAGTCCTACCCTGCTTCAGTTTAATTAGTGTCCTTTGCAATTAGTCAAATGATGAAAAGCACATAGGGACTGCCAAGATGAATCAAGGACATCTGGTAACTTTAACATTTCAACATGAAAACTGGTAGGTATTACTCTTGTCTATGTGTGGTTTGAAGGAACTAGAAAAAAAATATCCATGGTTAAGAAAAGTTTAAGAAAAAGGATGATCTAAATGCTTTTGAATCTTTTCTGGGGTGGCCTTAATTGCTGTTTGTCATACAACATGAATCTGATCATGTATTTTGTTGAATAAGCTCTTACTTCCCCATGCAACTGTTAAAACTGGAATTTTTAGAATTGAGATAATATTACTCTAAGGCTACCTGAATTATAGTTCCTCAGAAAGCCCAGCAGCCTCTGATTTACTTGTGAAAAACAACTGAAGATGAACTTAAAACTGTTTTTGTGATACTTGCATTGAATTGCATTCTCTTGAGGCTTGTGACTCACTGATGATGCAGTATACACAAACCTAGGGAAAAAAACAAAATCCAGCAGTGACATCATCAGCTGCAACTGTGGGTTATCTTTTCAAAAAGAACTGCAATGTTTTTTACCCTTCAAACCCACCTGGCATTGCTAAATAAATGAATCTTAAACTGAAAATGTATAAATGGGGTAATGAAAAAACAAGAATACTTCTGAGATATCTTTTCAGGAGAAACTATGCATTTTCCTGTCACTTTAATAGCTTCTGGCTGTGAAAGACTAAGACTAACTGTGACAATCACATTTTTAACTCTCCTGGCTTTTACATATTCACAAGATTGCAATATGATCAGTCAATGCAGTTACTGGAAATATTCTAAAATGAGTTTGGCTCTGAAATAACAATTCACCAAACAGAAGGCAGATTTACAGCAGCACCTGACATGCAGAGGTAATTACTACAACGCAGAGAACAACAGGTTTCAGGAAGCTACTGTCCTTGTTACAACCCATTACAATTTGAGGCTCTTTTTGCATACCAGGCTTGCAATTTGCCCATTTTTCAAGGTATATCTGACATGAAGGATATCATACCCTCCCATATGTTCAAGCTCTTTATAAACATGTGACAACTATACCTGTTCATTGCTGGTATTTATGGAGCTGATAGCTCTGAAAATACCTTTTCAGCAGTAATTAATGAACCAAGGCAAAATGCCTTTTACAAATTCAAGGTTTGCATTAGACAGCAGTGGAATATCAGCTCCAGTTTGACTCCCACTGACTGGTTATAACTTCCAGGTCTCATTTACTGTAATATCTTCAGCTATTTATGAACTCCCCTTTGCCAGAGCATCCAACGTGTAGATGCTGCGTAACGTTTCATTTATGAAACCATAAGGCTATTCATTCATCTGCCGATCTTCAATGTAAACTAGAGGCAGAAGTTTTCTTGCTAAGCGTGGAAAATCGGTAAATATGACTCCGAAGCTCCTCTTCCCGGGAATACGGGGTGTTTGGAACAGGCTGTGGAGCTCCTGGGGGGTTCCCAACCCAAGGCGGGAACCACACCGACCCGGGCAGCCCGGGGCCGCACACGCAGGATTTCCAGAGAGGATATTTTTTTTAATTTTTTTTTTTTTTTAATACCCTATGTTTAATTGCCGGTTTCCCTCACGCTTAACCCACTCTGATTTCAAAACCGCTCCTGGGAGACTCGGCCTTGGCAGTCAGCCCGGGGCTCCGCGGGGCAGCGGTGCCCCCGCACCATGAGGTGAGGCCGGGCCGGGCCGCCCCCAAGCCCCGGCCCCGCTTACCCTCCGGCTCCATCCTGGCAGGAAAACGGGAGCCCGGCGGAGGCGACACCGGCGCCGGAAACGATGAGCGCAGGGAAATCCTGAGGCAGGGATTAGGTAATAGGGAATGTGCTCTCAGGTTTCCTTCGGGTTCCTGTGAGGAACCTACGCGTCTGGCTGCCTTCGCATGACTCATCACATCGGCGCGGCTGTCAGGCGGCGCGCCTGCCTTCCACCTGCCTCCCCCCCGGCTCTTCTCGGACCGCTCGGAAGCTTCTTCCCCCCCTCTCCGTCCTCTCCCGCCGAGGGTCGAACCGCCCCCCCGGCCCGGACGCCCCC
>JAAWXA010000036.1:4229072-4320867 GCA_038090715.1 Florisuga fusca
GCTGAGGGAATCTCCCGTGGGGTGGGAGGCGGGGGCAGGGTGTGGGGCTGAGGGAGCCGGAGGGGAGGTGAGGGGAGGGGGGTGTGTAGGGACGGGGAGGTACCCGAGGTAAGGAGTTAAGGACTTTGGTGGTGCTGAGCTGCTCGGGATCAAAGCGTCCTGCTCTGCCCTGTTCCCCCCAGCTCTGCCTCCTCCCTTCCCTCACACCGGGACAGGGAGCGAAGAGGCGAAAGGAATAGACAAGGGGGTGCCACGAGCATCCATCTGGAGAGCAGCTTGGTGGGGAGGGAGGGAGGGTGCGGGGGGAAATGTCTCACGCTCTGGTGCTACAGCAGGAGGGGGGTTTGCCTGTGGTTGGTCGTACCGAGGCTTGAAATTGAAATGTTCCCCTGCGTGAGGGTTTGGGAACGGGGAAACCTCTGCCAAGAGAGAAGGGAAGGGAGAACAAGGGGCGAAGAGACAGCCCGCCCCTTGACTCCCTCCGAAAAAAAAAAAAAAAAAAAAAAAAGCCCACACCGAGAAAACCACAGCGTGTATTTACAGACCATGAGTATAAAGCCTTAGGAGATGGCTATCCATAATCACGGGTCTCTCTCTGCCGTCAGCTGGGGAAAGCCAGCTCCATGCTCTGTTCTGTACGGAGGCAGCTTCCAGATCTGTGCTTTCTAAAGGCTGGTGCATAAAGAGGAAACAGATGGGAGCTATTCCCAGTGTGAAAAGTCTGTGGACTGAAACATAAAGATCAGTTACCAGTGCCTTGCATTGTGCTCAGCTTTGGCTTTGAAGGCTTGAAATAGAAATGGTTGTTAGTGGCATTTCTTTAGGATCCTTTTTAAACTGATGCCACAGGAGGAGATAAACGAACCTGTGAAAATATGCCCAGCACACCGGGGAGCTTTCTGCCATTGAGCTGGTAATTGTAATGAGAGGTGTTACTCGGTCGCACAAATAAATAAATAAAGAACCGGGTTTTACAACTGCACGGTCTGTTTCTATTCTGTTCTATTCTCATCTGCCCTCTGCGTTTGTGAACGATAGGGACATCACAATGATAGCTGCAGAGGACAAAGCTCTTCTATTCACACATGCTCACCCTGCCACCTTTGCAAAGTGTCTCTGGAATACAGCAGCACATTCACAGGATGTGCTAGAGAGGAGAGAGGCAAGTCCCTTCTACGTATTTGGAACCTGTTTTGCTTTGTTTTTTTTAAACAGCTGTGAAATAAAAAAGCAGCCAAAATAAAGTTTTAGACATAGGGCAGATTATTTGAAATATATCTGTGGAATGATTTTGAATATTGATTCCTTCCCCACAACCTTTCTCTCTCTGCATGTCCCCATACTCCAGCACAGGCAGACTTGGATACCCCAGTTTCTGAGGCCCATTTTAATGGATGAAATTACTAAGGGGAAAAAAAAAAAAAGACATTTTGGGAGGATTCTTTATATGGGGATAGCTCTTGCCAGGTTGTGGGGGAGTTTTCTATGGGGTTTTTTTCCTAGCTTTTGTGTAATTTTTTGATGGCTTTTGAATGAAGCATTTCTTCAGCTTTGGCTTTATTTATGGTGAAATCGTGAAAGACTTCCTTCTACAGACCCCTACATTATGAAACAAAAAGCACTACCTACCTCAGAATTAAGAGAACAGGGAATGATGTGAGATTTTTTTTCCCAAGGCTTAAGTATTTCTTAATGTATAGAAAATGCATTTTTTAAAAGGAAATCAGTACCTTTTAAGTGAAGATTGATAAACATTGATTTGTATCTGTCTAGCTAAGCTGCAGAATGTAATTCTTTGAAACATTTTAAAATACTGTGAGCCCAATCTACTAACTTGTAACACAGAGCTAAATTGAAGTAGCTTTTTCTTGAGTGATGCTGGAATCTGAGGTAAGTGAAAGTATTATGGGAAACTGTTCTTCAGGTAAAATGTTGTATTTTCAGTACACTCTCCAGTCACCAGAGAAACTAAAACCAAAAGTCAAAAGATTATAAAAAAGGCAGAAGTAGAAGGTTTTCCATCCTTACAGCTAAGGGTTTGATTGGTCAGATGATTCCAGAGATGGGAATCTTCATGCCTATTATGGGTAAAGCTCTTTTGCCAAATGGTTAAAAAAATTTCTTTAAAAAAAGCACATGAAAACTCATGTGAAGGAGAATGTTCTATTGGTTTGTCATTAGCAAGAAAGACTGTGTTCTGAATGCAGAATGTTTTCTGTTACTATATATTAGTTAAATGACTGGTTTGCATTATATATAGCATGAGGATAAAATCCATTACTGTGAAAAATCCAACAGCTGTTTTTCAGTTATTTTAAGCACACAGCTTTAGTTCTTTTTGAGGGAAGAAAGACTGTCTCAGAAATGAGAACATAGTGCCTATCATTAAAAAAATACACTGTGTAGACCAGTATAAGAAAGTTCCTACTTAGGAGGCTTTCCTGCTGTTTTATGAAAGACTCATATTCCCCTTTGAGATTTCCAGTTCCTGGTTTCTTTCTGGAGACAGCATATGCTTAGAAAATTAGGTTAATGTAATCTTTATATCTGTCTAAATGCCACCAAATATGTACTGTGAGCTTCCTTGGTGACCCTTGCCAGAAGGAAACTGATCAATAGGAGGTATGTTAGATGAAGAAAATAATAATAATAATAATAAAAAGAATAATGTTTGAGGAATTGCCTTGAAACGTTGATTGATAGCTTGAAAGTTCATTTTGTGATTGTCTTATGTAGCATCTTACTGAAGAGAAAGCTCTCTCATATAAATAGTTCCTGTGTAGAAACAAACATTCTAAGGACTCAATCTTACATCTGTTAAACATGGCATCTCACTTCTTCCTTCCACATATTCAGTAGGTTCTACAAAGCTCCTGTGTAATGTTGGGTGATGGTGATGTTGTAGCACACAGAGATGGGCACCATTTCATACACTTTGGGCTGGAAATCATGATAATCTACAAATAGGTGGTATTTAGTGCTGATCACTTTCAAAATATTAACTAGTGGGCTACACAGCAAGAGAGTCTTTAAGTTGTTCTTAAAACATCTTCAGTTTCTACTCCCACGCTTTCAAAAATACTGAATCACATCAGATATTTTGATACTGCTTTAAAAAAGGAGTATTAGCTAAAAGGAGCTATTTAAAGTGCAGATTTACATTTTGTAGTGGTTAACATATATGGTGACATTTCAAAACTTAATAATTTATGATTAAAAGGATGCTGAGATTTTCAAGTGCAATGCTTTATATAGTCTTTAAAAAAGTTCATTCTTAGTGAACAGATTATGGGAATGTATTCAGTCCAGTGCCTTTATCTCAGGGAACGTTGGTAGCAGTACAAGAAATTAAAGGGAATTTTGTTAGAAACTTTTCACACTGAGATTTTTTTTTTTTTGACCCGTGAGCAATTAGCATAGATTCTGCTACTCCTAGTGAAGCTGTTTGCTTTTGCATATAAATTGATTGAAGAATTAGACCTGTGCTAAAATGTTCTTTTATAACCACTGTGTAAACAGATTGGGTTATCAAGAAAGAATGTGTATGAATTGTGTTTGTAATCTGTTAACTTTTCATTTATAAGACACTCAAAAAGCTCTAACTAACTAAAATCTTAGTGGCCAACTTGTGAAACTACTGTTTGACTCCTGTCTTTTGGTTGTGATGAGCATGTTAGGCTTTGTTCCTTCTGAGAGTTTAGTAATTTTCTTGTACAAAATACTCTGCATAGAACAGCTTTATACTTAAAATTCCTCATTGTAATTACCTTCAGCAATAGCAGAGTATTTCTCCACTTGAACTCTGAAGAAAAGTTTGTCTACTTAGTAGTGGTTCTTATCACAGAAGTCTTTAAAAATTATTTTTATTGATATCCAGGTTAAAATTTTTGTGTTTTAAGTATGTTGCTAGAAGTTTCAATGCCTTGATTGCTGTCACTGGTGTGTGCTGTCACTCATTTTTTTAATCTCCCTAAACTGCTTAAATAATCATAATAAAAGCAACAGTAATGGGTGATGTAGTACACAGAGTGTATTCTTTATTCCTGTAGTTGATGTCACTGAAATAATCTCTGCCTGTTCTGCATAGATTTCTTTTGTCATGTTGTTTTGTTGATACCAGGTTTTGCTTTGGTTTCTCCTTGGGAGTATTCTCACTACCTGGGAACTATCTGTGAAAAATGAAGTGGAGTTGGCAATTTAAAACATGAGACATTCTTTGAACCATGCTGCAAGCCTGTTTTATGCAATGCAGTCATGATTTCATCATGGCTATAAAATAAATGTGTCCTGGATGATACGTGTCCATGGTGTGGTAGCAGCCTATGACATGCTGCTGAACTGTGACTGGCCATGGCTGCACCTTCTCATCTGTCTCTTCATCTTTGGTTTAGCTGAAATCAACTGTTAACCAAATATTGTAAATTTGTGTTGTTATCATGTGATAGTGACTAGATGAAATGAATGCAGATCGTGGACTTGTTTTACAGAAACATTTCTGCTGTGCTTTTGTACTTCATTAGGAAGGAACAACATTACCTGCCTTTAATAAGACATTTTATAAAGAAGTGATCCTCAGAGTCACAAATTAGAACTGCGTGGGAAATAGCTGCCCTTGGGTGCTTCAATAATTAATACAGAAGTTAAACCAGTTAACTAGATTGCAGGATTACCTCAGTTTATGTTTATATTAGATGGAAAACAGCTCGAGGCAACCAGTGATGGAGTAACTGAACCAACCTTTCAGGCTGTAGTACTGCTCCCCACTTCTGAACTCTGCAAGCAGTTGAAAAGTTTTGTGTTGTTTTTTTGTAGAGCAGGATTAAAAAGTTGCTAAACTCTGATCAAGGGCAAATGTGCTCAGATGCAGACAAGTCTGAACTGGGAAACATTTGCACTTTCTTGTAGCTGTAATTGCAATAAAAGGAATATTAGATTAAATGGATAAAATTGTGGGTAGCTCCTTAAAATTTCTTTTCTCAGAGGATATGATATTTAGGCTATTTTGCTGGTCTTTTATGATTCAGTAGTCTCTTAAATTGTCCATAATATTTTCTCAAATTCAGCTTCTTTGGTCTTCATTTGCTATGAGGAATTTGAGTACTTTCAGATGAGAATATGGGTTTTTTTAATGGGCCCTGTAGTTTCATCATGATGTAACTAAAAATAGGAGCACTGTATAAAAATAGGCTTTGGCATTTTAACTTCTTGGCACTGTCTCTGGGGCTGTTCCTTTCACCTCAGGCCATGACCTTCTTACTGAGGTTCAAAAGTCTGAAATGTATGCAGGAAATGATTCCCCATCAGTGTTACCAACACAGTGCTCTACACCTTACAGTAACTAGCTCATAGAATGGTTCCTTTCCTTTCAGTCCTAACTTGACTTGATGGAAGGCTGAAACCCCCACACTCTAGTTGAGAATTCAACAAGTAGTTATGTAAGGGGTTGTTTTTCATTTTTTCAACACACAAAATATTAGGTAACTCAAATTTGGCTTTCTGTATTTATTAGCTTTATTTGCAGTGAGCTTTTTCTCAATTAGACACTGCTTGGTTATTTTTAAAAATTATATGATACACTGATAGAGCTCATAATGAAATTTATCTTTTTAGGAAGGTATTTGATTAATTAATTTATAATAGATCACCTCAAAATCAGAGGAAATATCCAGTTCCTGTTGGAACCTATGGGCCCAGATAAACTGATTCTACACACTTACCTATATAGCATGGTATATATTTTAAAGTAAAGCTTTTACCAGAATTAATTGGTCCTTACCTTAACATTCAAATACAAATGGTTGGTGAAAGTGCCCTCAGTAGAATCAAGTGTTGATATAAAAAATGTGCTGAACTCCTAAGGTTAGTTTGTGTTAAGTTCAAACAAACATCAGTGATAGTAGTTCACAGCTTGGATTTTACTGAGTATTTTAAAATTTTGACCTGTGGAAGTGATTGCAAAGTGGTGCTAGTACATATTGCTGTGTGATGGCAAGTAGAGTAGCTAATAGGAGTGCCCAAAAAGGATAAAGTTTGAGATATATTAATGACATAGAAATCTGAAGTGGGGTATATTATCCATTTATGATACTACCCAAGCAGCCTGGGCTACTTGGTTGGAGAGCAGAGCTGAGCCTCTGTTAAGTAATCTCATCCTCTTCCCCAGTGCATTGTTCATTTGAGAATGAATTTTAAGTGGTTTAAACTTTCCTCATTGCTGTTAACCTTTTTCAGTTTGACTGATTATGAATGACCCAAATGATCATACAGAATACTTCAAATTGTGCTAATTACCTTGTATACTAATTTTAGAGTAACATTTTTGGATATTAGATACTTTGGGGTTGGCAACTCGCAAAACTGAGTTGGTGCAGTTCACATTCAGTTTGTGTTTGTAAGTGCTGAGGATGTTTGTGGCATACAATACAGGCAGTTTTAAAAACATGCAACAGCCTCCAAAGTTCTAAATGGTAGCTCTGGCATGAAAGTAACAATAGTTTCTCCTATGAAATTACTAAATATCCAGAAGTATTTTCCAAAAAAAAAATCTTGCAAACTCTCCCTGTGTCTCAGGAGATGTAAGCAGAAACACTTGTCAACAGAGAGTAAGAACAAGCATTTTTTATTATCTGGAATCAGGATATGTCTTAAAATTTTGAAAAAATTGAAAAATGTGTCTTAAATTCATCCTAAGTAATTGAAAATTTAATGCAGAAAGCATTAACTCCAAATATTTTGATTAAATTTGTTTGTAAATGGTGTTCTACTAACGTAATTCTGAATTATATAATTATAATAATTCTGTAATCTTAAGGAAAAAAAAAAGGAAAGCACTGTGAGGAAGTCTGCTTTATATTTGTAAAGATGTGAACACCACCCAGTCAGGTAGAATGAAAACCTAAAACAGAGAGAGGAGGAAAGAATTCAATAGTATCACAACCTGAGTGACCCATTTCTTAGAGAATCATTGTCAGTCTGTGAAGTGGGTCTGCAAAATAGTTCTTTCTAACCTCTGTTTGGCTGTGGCAGATTTCCTGAACTGAAAGTTGGTTACACACCGTGTTTGTGCCTGGTTTGACTTCACTGCAAAGTATCAGGGGCTGTGCTGTTCCTTTAACTTTTAAGTTAGAGAAAGATCTGGTATGTTCTTGTGCTCTTGCTTTGATTTGGGTTTGCTATTAATATCTTCTTGCCAGTTACAGATGCTTTTCAGAGAGATGTTTTAGGCTTCACTGAAAAGTTGGGTTTTTTTCGAAAGACAGATAAAATAATTGAGCTGTCTCTTTAGTGGTGAAAAAGGGCTGACACCATTCTGTTTTGCCAGTGGCCATCTAGTACATAGAAAATAAAACTTTAATAAAAGGTCTGCTTCTATCTGGTAGTAAACTCCCAAGTTTCTGCAGGCTGGGAATAAAAAGTGAGATTTTTTTTAAATTAACAAGCAAGTAAAAGCATAAGATCATATAGCATTTTAAATGCTGTGTGCCTGCAGAATGTTTTCCTCATCTTCCAAATATGCTCAACTACTGCAAAAATTGAAAAATGCCATATCATGTTATTCTGGTAGCCTTGAGGGGTAGTCTCTAGCATCTAAGGGCTGTGTTAATACTCACAGAAGAAAAAGGATTCAGAGGCTTTGCTAGAAAAAAAGATTGCTGCAAGATTGATATTTTGAGACTACTCAAGGAAACTGAGCAGAGGAAATCAGTGAAATATTTTACTCTGAGCAGTGCTGTGGAATTGTTCTTAGCTCAAGTGTTTGTCTCTGGAAATACCTTCTACACTGACTTGTGTTTATGTTTCTTAGCTGTTTGGTGATAAAACAATGTTATCCACTGGAGGAGTAGGGAACAGGAGTTGCTAGTCTTACTCAGTGCAAGGTTAAGTGACATGAGAAATTTCTGTTGAAATTCAGTGACATCTGAAATTTCTGTTGAAACTTCACCACTGGTAGTTACACTATAAATACTTAATCATTTGTCTTTCAGAATTTTTGTGAGTAAACATATGGAGTCTTCCAGACTGCTCTTGAAAGATGCTTTTTTTCATCTGTGATATCCAGATTCTTTCCTTGAAATATTTCCATTGAAAAGGATGGGTACTTTAAAGCCTCAAGAATTCCTCCAAGTACTTCTTATCGCTCAAACCCGGAAAAACAGTTCTTCAGGGAGATAAGGGACAGAATCTGTAACAGAGGAAATCTAAATGGGGTTGTTTTCCAAACACAGAGATCACCAATGGACACGTTAAGAATAAAGGGACAGAATGAGAAAATGCAATAGACACTGTGTCAAATTAAAACGTTTTTTAAAAATTGTGATTAGACCATCTGAAACACCAGACCAGGTAAAGCACTACTAAAAGAAAATGCCAGCATGCTCGCTGCTTTAGTCACTTACCTACCACCTAATGGGCTGTGTTTAACCATCTGAGTAAAATGTTGATTGAACCTAATAAGCTGATCAGTTCCATTTAAAGTCTGGACAGCTGAAATCGATGGAAACTGAAGGACTGGTGCCCCTTCTCCCTCTCCAAGGTGAAAAACTGGTAGCTCTAGTGCAACAGCTTTAATATTATTACTATTAATTTACAGACCTGGATTTATAGAATCTTTCTTAGGTTTCACCATCCTCTTTTATTAGTGTTGGAAGTTTCCTCTGTGAGAAAGGCATGACTCCTGCAAGTTAAATGGGTGATCCAAATGGTTTGGTTCAACAGCTGTTTCTGTGTTCAAACCAGCTATGGATGCTTTTATACTTTCAGGAGCAGTTTGAAATGATAAATCTATCATTCTCTGTCAATTCCTCCTCATGTTATTTTACTGTTTTATGAATGGAATATAAGGGTTTATCATCATCTGGGAGTCCCATAAAAAACCAGCAGTACATTGTCATAACACGCTGCCCAAGAAACTGGTGTCAATAAACTTTGGTTGCTGCTTGTTAAAGATTGTGAGGAGGACAGTTTTCTGAGTGAAAGACTGCAAATAATATACAAATTCTACCCCCCCAAATGCATCAAATGTGTCCAGCCTACATGCTTGGATGTTCTGTGAAGGAAAACATTTCACAAGTATTTTTTCCTTTACATATTCATCTTTTTTCCACCTCCTGAATCCAAGTAAAATTTACACGTGTCTGTTGTGTGAATGCAGCTAATTGTGTGAGGGTGATGCTGCTACTCTTTATTTGCTTGCAAAGGTTAATTATTCATTTGTCACAATTGTAATCTGAGAAAAACAAATATATGCATGATGAGACAATATATTTTTAAAACAGCACTGGTAGCTAGATACATTGCTGATTAATTTTATTGTAACCTTTACTGTTGCTTTCTGTGCGTAGTTGTAAAATCATTGCAGTCCTATCCATGGAAACAGTAGACTCCTAGTGCTAGTATGAGTAGAAAATACAAGCTGCTAGTCTCAGTACAAGGGTGAGTGAAAATTTCACAGCCCTAATCATAACATTGGTGGGAACAGCAAACCAGGAAAGTTTCCAAAAAATAGCAATATAGACAAAGCAGTTTAGGAAGTGTTACCCTTGATATCGTGCTTGAAAATATCATTCAGATGATTTTATCTCTGCGAACTATTGGCCAAGCCATGGTGTTCCATAGAAAAATAAAGCATCCAAACACACAGCCAGATCCCACCTGTGGCAGCTTTTACTTATCCCTAGGAAAGTAAATAAGTTTGCCCATGGTCACCACTAGGATTTTCCTCAGTTAACAATAACATGCTTGTAAGCATGCAAAAAAATCCCAAACCAGTTAATCAATATGTTAATGTGTATGTTTAAATTCTTGTGGTGATTTGCTTTGTTCTGAATTAAGCCTGCAGGGCAATTCTAACAGGAGAAGATTTTCCTGTAGGTCCTGCTGTAGAGTGAAAGAGCTTTATGTGCTCTAGGTTGATTTTTATCTCTGGAGTAGAAAAGAGGGAGACAGAGGTGTTGCCCCTGTCAGGAGTTAGGCCTTACCACCTGCAGAGAACAGACTTCTCTCAATGAAGTATATGGGGCACCCTTTTTGAGTGTCTGTTTCTATAAATAAATAGCTATATAGTGATAACATGAAGTTAAAAGCTGGCTTGACTACATAGGACTTTAAAGCCATTTCCAGATTTTACTGTGCTCTTCAACTTTTCTCCCATGACAACGCTGAGCTGCTGTCTCCTCCTTTCTGGAAAATATCTGAGCTTCAAGAAGTGAATCTGGATGGTACATAATCCCAAAAAGCCACACTACATGTGAATTCTTCTATCAGTTCCCTCTCCACTGGTATGAATAAGTTTCATTGAAGCCCTATTGATCACTATTAAGGGTTGAAATTAGAAATTGACTTTCATTAGCTCAAGGCAAATGAATCTCAAGGCACTGCAGTACCTTGTACTCACTTTCTCTTTGTGAACCTGACAGTCAGTTTCAGTTAGAATCCAAAAGTGCAGCAGAAGGACTGTATCCCAAGACCTTAATGTGACAGCTACCAAGGGAATTGCTTTCTGAAGCAGAAGAAGGGAAACTGCAAATGTTGAGGGGGTGGATGCAGACAGATCTGACAGAATTCTGAGAACCTGGGATTCCTGAGGCGTAGGCCTGCAGAGACCACCCACTGAGCTTTGGCAGGTAATAATCTAGGAAATGAGATTACACTTAAAATAAGGGAATCTGGTGAGGTGTTTGGTCGGAGATCTTCATTACACAGATAGGAATGCTTTTGCTGCTAGAGTTCTCTTATTATCCCCGATTTCTACTGAAGATGAGGAAAGATTTCAGAATGGGCTTTGTAGTGATGTTCAGTCAGTCCAGGTCAGGGGGTAAAAGCATGACCATGTTCTACATAGGTCAGCAGCGTGGTATTCCTGTAGGAAAGTTCAGTCAGCTCAGATCTGCTCTTACTGCACAGCTCTGGCTCCTGTCCTCACACTCTGCATCTGTGCCCATGTGCTAATTATATCAGAAAAAATCCAGCATGCAGAAGAGCCCTTGCGACTGCACGTCTAGGATTGAATCCTCTCCCAAATGTAGTGTTTCTACAGAAACTTCTTTCAACAGAGCAGCTCCGTGCAAATGGGGGGAATGACTGTAAACATTTAAAATGAGGTGTTTGCATTGTTCCTGCATAGCCTTGTGCCTTTGTCACAAAGCCACCAGACAGATTTTCGTCTTACAGCTAACCAGATTAAGCATTCTAGCCAGATCCCTGCATGCTATTACAAAAGCATTCCAGCTTCTCCTCCTCCCAGCCCCATTATGCAGGATCAGTTATTTTGAACCTGGAATGTAAAGCAGTATGTATGTATGTCACTGGGGAAAGAAATGGAATATATTTATTGGTGGCAAGGGAGTTCAGGCTGTAGTGGGGCAAATGGCAGTGTGTCTAATGAGGTTCAGAGTTTAAGATTTAGTAGCATTGTAAAGGAATTCCTGTCAGAGTGTGGCTCTGATAGGACTTGTCAAAGACTACATGCTACTTATCTATCTTTGGCAGAGAACTCTAACTCCATTTAACTGTCAGTGCATCTCTAATCCTTCTGCATCTGGAATGGTTGATAGAGTGCCAAATATCTTGGATTATGGATTGTCAGAAAGAGCAAGATCTGTGGTTGTATTATCAAACAAAGCAAATGTAGCTATTTAATGAAATAATGCTAAGCTTTCAGTATGGCATAGTATAAGCCCAGATTTTTGATATTCTTTTTTTAAATTACATTTGGTAAGGTGAGCCATTTTGATGTTGTACTGGAGATATAGAGACATTTGGGATTACAGCTACCTATCTACAGACAGATAGCAGAGACAAAACTAGCAATTTCTTTTGGTTATTTTTGCACAGTGCCAATATTAATATGTATATTGTTGAAATGTTTTGGTCAGTTAGTATCTTTGTGGCATTATGAGCATGGTATTAAAATACACTGGGGATCAGTCAATGAAAAAATGATGTCAAATAGGACAAACCAGCCGAGTGCTGAATGGTGTCATTGGCAAGTGGGCTAGTTTAATTCTAATTCTCCATAAATCAACATCTGTCTGCTTGCTATTTTGTCTTTAAAAACATACACACACAGACAACATTTTAATTTAGGGATGACAGAGACTGCTGTTTCTCTCTTAAAACTGAAGTCCTGAGTTAATCCTCAAAACAACTTCTGCCAACTGCAGTTCTGCTTTTCCCCATGACATCTCCCCAGTACACATGATTTTAGCTGAGAAAGGGCTTAGCTCAGGGGGTCTTCCAGTTTCTGGCTGTTGTCTGTGTGCCCCCTTCCCTAGTCAGATTTCATCTAAAACTAAATACTGACGGCAATTCTATTGGTAATTTATGTGATAGTGACAGTCACACATGAAGAACCAGACCAATGCCACCAGTTCATGTTATCTCAGTTCCTTCCCAATGAGTAGACAGTCATAACTTCCAGCTCTCTTGATCCTACTTTTGACATTCTTAAAGTGAAGAGTATGCAGTATGGGGCCTTCTATCCATACTTATGTCTGTTAACTAGAACATTTAATTTAGGTGAATAATTCTTGTCCCTTACCAAAACCAAATTTTTTTTTTTTTTAATTTATTCATACCAAAGCCCTTGGGCACGTAGCTCCTACAGGGCTGCATTTTTCTTCATTTCCTTTTCAACTCAAGGGTAATAGCAGTTAAATCTAGTAAAATAAATGTTGATTGATGGAGTTTATTCAGCATGCCAAGATAATGAGGCATCATAAATATCTTTTTGAATGTGTGAAATCCACTGGGGGTAATTGCTACAGTTGGATAAAAGATGCAGTGGCTTCTTGAGTCACTTGTCTTGGAGTCAGGAACTAGCTGAGAAAGTTATTATTGATTCAGATTTTTTCAGTCTGCAATGGTGCAAACAGATTCTTTATCAAAATCCTCCAGAGAAGAAAAGTGACAAAGCAAGCCTGCCTCTTTTTTGAGCTTGTCCCCAGAGATGCAATAAAAAGAAGGAACTGGATCCAGAATTTGAAGGAGTAAAATTAATGTTCCCATTTCTCTTTTGTTGACATACTTTGTTTACAGGATCTTGGCTGAAAGTACTTTTGTGGCTCATCAGTGTCCTTGCTTTGTGTATCTGTGTTTGCCACAGAACTGGTTTCTCTTCTAAAGGAAAAGCAAAGGGTTACCTGCATGTATTCTACAGTATATCAGTAATAAAACTATGATCTTGATCTGTGCATAAAATGCAAGCCATTGGTGGTTAGAAAATGTCTGCCAGTGTTTAGAAATGTTTGTCATAATATAGGGAATTACAAAGGCAATTGGTAGGCTGGAATTTTTTTCACAGGAGCTGCTCATTTGCATCTTAACTAGATACTTCCTCATTAGTGGGAGAAATGCATATCAAAGAACGTGGTAAAAATCAGTTCATTTTGCTTCTATCTGTTGCTGCTCATCTCTAGGATTATTCAGTTGAATGAGTGAATGGGGACTTTCTATTAATTATCTGTATTATTTGTGCTGGGAGAAGCAAATTAACCTTTACTTAAAAAAATACCTCACTCCAGTGCACGTGTATTAAATCAGTGAAAGGTTTGTTATTCAGCTTGAAATCTTAGTGTGTTTTGCAAAGTTCAAGGGAATAATATTTTAATGTCGTATTCCTTTGGGTATGATGGTCAGAGTTGTTAAAATTTCCTGTAAATCACAATGTTACATTTAAGGTCATTGTTCTTGATGCATAAGAATGGAAAGAGCATGATGCATTTGTAAAGGAAAAGAGCATTGCTATGGAAAACAGCAGCATGAATTATTCCTCTCCTGTATACAGAGGTTTGATGTGGAAGGTAAATGTTGCTGTATTAAATGCCTTGGAACTTCTTTGATTATAGTAAATGTTCTCAGGCTCAGCTCTTGTCTTCTGAGTATTAGCTTGTCTGATTTGGTACTCAGCTACAAGAACCCAACACTGACATTTAGCATGAACAGGAGGACCAGGAGCAAAACCAGTGTGAGTGGCAACATCCTGACTGGCCAGAGAAAATGTTCTCGTTGTCCTCCTTCCCGTGGTTAGGTTTTAAATTATCATTTTGTCTTGGGAAGGTTGTGCAGAAGTCTTAACTCAGGCATCATACCAACAATTCAATGCAATAAATTAAAGCAGAAGGTGAAGGCTGTTAAACTGGGTTGGGAGGGAGCTCAATTGATCATCTTTCATTAGAAAAACCTCGAAATACATCTGAGTGTTTTGTCCCTTCTTTTCCTGTGATGGGATATGACTATGAAACTCTGACATTTACTCTGCAGCTGGTAGGTGTAAGGAGAGAAAGCCCAGCTGAGATCCAAATCAGAGAGTATTCAAGTTGCATGCACACTCAGGGGTTCTGTAGTGCAGGAGTGTCCCTGTTTCTAATTATTACTACTATTCTGTTTGCTTTATTTTCCTTTAGTGAAGAGTAAGCTGATAATAGAGCTATTTACTATAACTTATAAGCTGGTTCTCCAAAGTGGTAATAATCAGTTCCCAGCCCACTATTTTCTATGTGAATTTAGGATGGACATTTTTCTGCTGGGTGCATCCTTTTACATTCCTCTAGAGCACAGTTTTGCCTGCCTTGCTGCCACCATCACCCAATGGCATGACATTGTTGCAACTAACATTATTCTATCCTGAGTAAATATTGTATTAAGAAATGTCATTTAAGCAAAGGGGTACGTAGCACTGTTTAACTTTTAAATGCTTAACAGATCAAAATAATGAAAACAAATTGCTCCTCTGTTAAGTATGGAATGCCCATGAATTTTAAACAACTGGCCTCAATTATCCTTCCTGCTGTGGTGCTTTCATTCAGATAAGCCTGCAGCAAGGCACTTGGCCTAAAGATGTTCATGTGCTGTGGTCTCTCCATGGAAACAGTTTTAAACCACAGAAAACAGTTCAGTTTTAAGCAAGCAGAATCTCCTTTCCAGTTGGCTCCTAAAATAACTTGTAGTTCAGCCTCACACGTGCTTGTTGCAAGGTAACCAGGCAAAGGCTGCAGGATATTGTTAAAACCATTGTATGGAGTTTGGGACATTGGTGGAACCTCCATTTCACTGATACATCAGCTGCTGGCAGTGTCTTAAAGAATGATCTGTTCCTTCACCACTGAATTTTAATGTTGTAGCCCTTTTGGAAAGCTGAGTATTCTGAGTTTTGCTAAACTCAGATTGTAGAAACCTGCCTTTAACCATTTGATTTTTTTTTTTCAAATGCAGAAATTACAGTTAAGGTTTGGTTTTCAAGCTCTTTTGGCAGTTGCTGATCTGAATATAAACAACCTTGTTTGTATTTCTCTGTTGTCTCCAGACAAAAACAACTTTTCTAGAACACAAGACAAAGGATTTTGGTTCAGTCATAATTCCACTGGATATCAAGCCCATCAGACAGTTTCAATAGCTATTAAAATTAAATTGGGATTGGAAGTTCCCTTGGAACTGAATACCAGTTCATTTTGCATCCTCTTTTCCTCTATAGCTCTCGCATAGAAAATTTTCCATGAAAGGAGGTTGTATATAAGAAAATAAACTAAATTATTCTGACCATATGTCAGGGATATCCAGGAATGTATATTTTGCAAACATGACAGCTTGAGCCAAAAAAAAACATAGCAAAGTCTCTCTTGCTTTAGTGATTTTAAGTAGTGAGAGGCATCTTCCTGATATACTGAAGACAGGCAAGAGCCCCAGTATTCAGAGGGTTGGGAACTGAGACAAAAGGTAAGTCAGGACTTTCCTGAATGGATGCCAAATCCTTTGTGAGCTGTCTGAAATGCCACTGGTGGAATGACTGGATTGTGTTGATTCCTTGTCACTAAGAGAAACGGCAAATGCTGTACAATTGTTCCAGTCATGTTGCTATGACATGGCCTCCTTTGGTTAAATCATGATCTCCTTTTGGAATCAGAATTATTTTTATGTTAATATTCAAAGCTCCACCTTATTTTGGTCAGTTTGCTTCCTCTTTGTTTTATGGCCTGTGTTCTACCAGCTTCTTGCAGTCTGATGTCCCCTTGTGCAGCAGTCTATCCAGTCCCCTTTCAGACCCATTGGGCTCATTATATTTTCTCTGATCTTGCATGATACTCTGTTTTCCTCTTGTCCTTTAGCTCTTTCTTCCAAGATTAATGTTCCCATCAGTGTTTTACTGCTGACTCATTCCTGATCTCTTAACTGACTTGCTCCCACAAACTGGAATATGTCAATTTATGAAAATAATTTACTTTACTAGAGAATTACCAAGAAAACATATGCATAATTAAATAACAACTTATAATCTCCCTTACTGTTCTTTGTCTGTCAGGTATCCTCCCCAGGACACTGAAAGATTTAGCCTATTTTTGTCTGTAATATTGCCCACATCCAGCCATGGGCCTGCAGAATGGAGGCAGACACTGAATTTGCTCTGCTGTTAGAGATGATTGTCCTTGTTCAGAAGCTGCACAGCTACTTTCCCTCTTGACAGTTCTGTATGTTTTTCTAATGTTTGTCATCTGTGAGTTTTCAAACTCATCATTTATCTCCCTGACTATTCCTACTCACTGATATTACATTTCATTTTGAGTTATTTCTAAGTATGGGGGAAAATGGGATTCTGTGATTGTTTGATTTGCCAAAGAAAACCTGTAACAAAGCTAGGCACAAGCCTGGGCTTTCTTCATTTCCTTTCTTTCCCACTATCATTTTGTCCTTGCCAAACTAAGGCATAGCAAATAAAATTCCAGAGGGTTTTGTGGTTTTGGTTTACACAAAATTTAGCATCATCTTTGGATTGTAAGAATATTGCCTCCTAGTTACACTGAGACACTTATGATTTAATTTTCCCGTGATTTTTTTATGTTGCTTCCTTTTTTTTTTTCCTTCCTGGACTGCTTTTGTGTTTCTACAACTTCAGTTTGATACCTGAGAGTGCTGGAGAAATCCAGCTGATGCCACATGGGTGCCTTCCTGCTGTCAGTGGTGCTCAGACCTCAGAATGCATGGTGGCAGAAGGGACTGCAGGAGGAAGAAAGTAATTTCTCTTTACTTAGGAGGTTTTCTCAGTGGTTAGCAACTCAAAACTTCCACCTGGCGAGTCCTGTAATAATGGGAGATAAAAGCAACATGTTCAATTTTTTATAGTTACTGGAGCTGCTGCTACAGCCATCTGGAAAGAGGGGTTTCAAGTCTGCAGCAGAAGAATGAGCAGGAGATGGCTTTGGCTGTGAGGAGCCAAAGAGACAGTGTCTGACTTCAGGCACCAAAATGTCTTGTAGAATCTCTGCTCCTAAGATACACCGGCCTGTGAGCAGACTGCTGAGAGGTGAGAGGAAACCTGTACAGCTGGAGCTGCCCTCTGAATATAGTATTTCATTTTCCAGGACTGTCAGACCAGTGCTTTCCACATGCCCTAAAATTTAAAAGAAATGGGAAGTCTTTCAGAATTGTGAGTATACAGTCTAATCTGTTTAATTGCTGTCTGACAATATTAAATCAGTTATGAATGTATATCATTCAGTAAAATAATAATTACCATAGCAACACATACTACATCTGAAATACAGCTTTTCCCTACAAAAGCCCAGAAACAGAAAGCCTGAACTCTTCACACAGCTCCAAGAGCAATTAATGAGGTTTCTTCCCCTTTTCAAATCACTGTATTTGAAAGCAGCCAACAGATGCTGAAAGGTTAACAACAATCAAATGTTTTTTCTGTACTTCATCATTAATTAGGGATAAATCAGCATATTGAATCTTTTAAGGCAGAGATTTTAACTGATTTTGTGCAGAGCTACTTGCTATCCTTCTGGAGAAGAAGTGCCACTTTTCTGTGGTCTCCAATAAAGAACCTGTCATGAGCCCTTGTGCCATTTTCACCGAGAAGTTCCATGACACCTGAGCAGTGGAGATGGCCAGATAAATGCAAAATCAGGTCTTTTTTCACCACTCTGATTACTTAAAACATCAGGTGTCTGAAGTTACTGCATTTTCACCAAACTACTTGTTTGTATGTGTGAAAAACCGTTTGGTAACTCCACCTGTTCTTTTTTTTTTTTTCCTTACTCGTTGTCCTATTTATTATTTTGTTACAGTGGATTTCAAATTTTTATCTGTGTTCCTCTGAGGAAGAATTTATTGTTTTCAGTTGCTTAGATCCACAACAGCAACAAAATCCTTTGGAAGGACTTTTTCCGGGAAGCAAGAATATGTTTATATTTGGAGTTTAAATTGCTTCTTTATTCACTTTTCTTTTTCCTAGCCTGTGCTTTCTGTGTTTCCATAACAACAGAAAACCTCTTTCTGTTGTACTTTTTTCAGAGACACACATATTTTGTTTCCTCTCTTTTTTTTTTTCTTGGATTGATACCGAAATGAGCACAAATTGGACGCGGTAGTGGGACGAAGAGTTCTCTCTTCTCTTGGTAAGGTTTTCAGAGGTCAAGATTGCTTCTGACTTGCTGTAATCAAATACGTTTTTTTCCGGGGAACATGCCCACAATCTTCACATTTTCCACAGTTTTTTTTCTTGTTCTTCTGTAGACATAAATCACAGCAACTCCATCTCCAGCGAAAGAGCACTGAGGAGAGCTTGCCAGCTCCTCTCTGAGCTTTGGCAGGAGGTGATGGCTTGGGAAAGACACAGGAGCCTTAAGAACTCTTTCTGCTCATTAAGTCAAATTATTAAAAGTCAGATTGGCAAGGCCTTGGTACTAGTGGCAGGCTTCAGTGGATGCACCTTTTTGCAATACTTTATGATTAAGAGGACTTAACTTTATTAGTTTTAACCACACCTGTCAGATTCAAAGCATTAATTTAGTTTTGTCTGTGTATCTCTAGGGAGACTATTTGTGACATGAAGGATAGAACAGGGAGAAATTCCATAGCTTTTCATTGATTTTTGTTCCCCTGAGCTATTCCCTGTTGCCATTTCTGCTTTAAATTTATCTAAACCTTAGATTTGTTAAATAGCATTAAACTTATGCAGCAACTTTTGATTTCACTTTGTGAATCACATAGTAATATTAACAGAGAGCAAAACCAGATTGAAGTCACTAAGGATTTTTTATATTGAATAATTCATTTGGGAAAATTGTAGTAAAAAGGTTTGGTAATGTTTTAGTGTGACTTGACTATGAAGAACTGATCCTCTTTATTAAAGGAACTTTTTAGGATTTCAGCACACAGGATCAGGGTCACTTAAAGATTATGAATGCTGGCAGTCTTTAAATGAGCAGGGTACCCACTGAAAATTCAAGAGTGTTTTCTGTCAAGCTGAGGTCTAATTCAAGGTCAGTCACTGTTGACAGAAATAGTCTTTGCAGTTGTCTGATTTTTTATATAAAATTTTAGAAAAGAGTAGTTGAGAGAATATAATTCTGAGTTAGTTTTTAGCTAATGTTGAAATCAGCATTAATGTTTATCTTCTATGCATTAGTGTCTGTTTTATACCACATCCTTAATAAGAAAAAAAAAAAAGCAGTTAATAAGCATCAAGTTAGGAGTCAGAAGGTTGATTGAGAAGACGACGGTGTTACGGATCTATTTTTTTCTGATCTTCACATACAGCTCTTGCTTCTTAGTTTTTAAACATTCCTCATTTAAAAAACATTGTTAAACCAAAGGTATTTATAGTAGCTGGAAGAATTTTGTACCAACAGATTTTTGTGGGTACAAATTCTAATACACGAGCAGATGGGAGCACCTGGGAAGTTAGAGATGTGTGTAGCCCTTTGTGCACAACCCAAGTCCTGTTGTGTTTCTAAAGATTGATTGCTGAGAGCTTACTTCCAAAAAACATTGTAGTAGACACAGTAAATAAAAATGCCAGGCAGAAAAGAGCAGTCATTTTGGAAGGTTACTTGGCAGGGTGTATCCTGCTATGGATGTTGCTACAGAGAAAGGCCAGTTCATTGTCTGTCCCCTTCCTTCTCTCTTGGTGTGTCACAGCTGTGAAGCACACTGTAAAGCTGTGAGTGTATTGAAGTCCTTTGGTTTGACAAGAGGTGTTGAAAGGTTTCATTAGCTGGGGATCTCATTTCATGTGGTGTTAAAATGTTTCCTTTCTTTCAGTTCCATAAAATTTGGCATAGTTTTTATTGAAGACTTCTCCACTGGACTTGGGCACTGATCATTATTCCTTACTCCGTTTTATTTTCCACTTTCACTAGCTTCATGAAGTGTCTCTAGATGAGGATTAAAAAGATGGGCTGGAGGTCACATCATCCTCACCAACTTGTAATTATGTCCCTATTATCTCTAAAATCAAGACTGATCTTAATAAGTAAGGAGATTTCACTCCCACTCCCCTGGGCATGCTAACCTGATTAACACAAGGTCATTCTCATATTCTTTAAGTTGCTTGAACTACTTGTTTTTTGCCATATCCTAACAAATATGTTGCTTGCCATCCTGTGCAAGTAGGTTGCCCATTATGTCAGACTTCCAAGTCCTGTATACTTTGCTCTGTGTGTTTGCTTTGTGTCTTGAAGATCAGTGTAGTACACTGCAGTCTCCAGTTTTATGAGTGGCCCTTCAGAGTGGCCTTCCCATGGCTCATGAATCCTGGAACAGAAGTGGTCTGCTTAGTCCTGGCTGCATTCCAAGACAGTTTTATTCCCCGTGACATTTTTTTCTTTATTTTCTACTGAAGAACAACCAACAGCAGCAAAGCTATATATATACATATACATATATATACATATATATATATCCATGACTCTTGCAGAGTGCAGAGAGTTATTTAGCTACCAGGGCATCATGGCAGAACATCTCAGTACCATTTCAAGACACTGGATTTCAGTTGTTTCAGATCTCTGCTCTTAATAGTTATTTATTTGTTTATTTATTTATTCTTTTAGAGAACTGTGGAGAAACTACTTCTTTGGGCCACGTGGTCTGTACTTTCTGTGCTGCACTGTGTATTAAGCAGCATGGAAATCACTCTTGAGCTCAATACTGTGTCTAATTCTCCAGCATGCAGCTTAAATAAAGACTCCAGTAGGTCTGCCCAAAAGGCCACCCTTCAAAGTATGGAATTCTTGCCATGGAAGAATAGCAGCACCACACATGTTCTTTGATATTGGCTGGGTAATTGAATAATCGTTCTCTTCTCAGGAAGCTCTCCAAAAATTCAGCATAAAAAGTATCAACAAAACTGTTGTCTGCCACGGGGCTGCAAATCTTCTTGACATCCAAGTCATACTCAGTAAACTTTTTCAGTGTGCAGTGGTACATTTTAATGTGTTGGGCAATCAGCTGGAAGGAAATTATTACAAAAAAAATTAAGACTGGTTTTGCCTTTTGTATTGCTAACTGTTGCCTTAAACCGTAGGCGTCTGTGTGAATGTGAAATGTCCCAGGCTAAAGCACTGGCAATTTACCTGTCTCTGCATGACATCAGTAATTATTGATCAGCAGATGCAATAGGAACAATTCTGTGCTGGTTTAGAAATGATGTAGGCGTTGGATGCATTTACAGTAATTATGTATTTACAGCTAAAATCAGAACTGAAAGAAAAAAGATACAGGACCCTGTTCACAAAATGTCATGCCCTCCTCTTTTGTTCTTGAAAAATAAGGGAAATATTCTTCTTGTAATCCATGTGCACCAGGCACATACACAGTTATTTCCATATTTCCAGCAGCCCAGTGGAATCTGTGGTTTTTTTGTCTGTGATTTCAGTTCATAAGTAAGAGGTCTTTTTGGAAACAGTAGGAGAGAATTTTTCAGGAATCCACATAACCTTTTGTTCCTCCTTAGGCTCTGAAAGCCTCTGCAGTGCTGGAGGTTGCCTCTGCCTGAGGTAGGTAAGGATTTGGGTTTCACCAGGCTCTGCAAAGCTCTCCCACATATGGGAGAAGTGGCTTGTAATAAGCATTAGGATGTAATTCATTCTTTCCTAATCCTCACAGGGAATGGACACTTCACTCCAGTAACTCATTATATGGATATGGCATTATAACTAGGATGCAGTAACAATAAATTCATTGCTGCATAATAGAAAGGGGAGTTTTGAAATGGAAATGTCTTCTCTAGATGACAATCTGTGTGTTCCCTCAGTTGTCTGAGCTGCATTTAATGTCTGACTGTGACCAGAGTTCCCTTTCCATTCTTGAGATATTAAGTGATTTGGGGCAAAATTACTCATGGGCTAATTCTGCCAGGTGCTGAGGTAGCTCAGCTATTTTTGTTGCTTTGGAGAAATCTTCATGTTTGGCTCTGGTTTTATTGCTGTTTCTATTGAATGAGATACAGTAAGATGAGAACATTTAGCTGTTACATATTTACATGTTTGTGATGGATGCTGGTTGTTTCCACTGCCTGGCAGCTTTTGTTCTACAGGAAATTACAAATCAGCTTCTTGGTATTGTGTTGGTAAATTTTAGACAAATTTTCAAGTACAAAGGTGGTATCTCCTGAGATCAAACATGTTTTTATACTTCTTTATACTTATTATATATTTATTTATACTTATTTTACTCATTTATAAAGATTTTTTTGTGTCCTTGTTGTTCTGGTGCCAAATCTGGGAGGAGGAGGTATGTGAGCATGGAGGGAATGTGAGACAATCTTTATCAAATTGTTGCTCATTTCACAGGTGTCCTGGGTACTGCCTCTTTTATAGCAGAGATCATTTCAGTCCTGGGTCTGCTGGACTCTGACATTTGTCATTCCATTAAAAGCTTATTCAAAGACAGCAAATAAACCACTTTTTCTTATGAGGGACATTCAGACAGACAAATCCAGCTGTTGCATGTAAAAATAGTTACAGATGTCCTCAAGGGGAAGAGGGTTTCCACACGTTGTTATAGCAACAGAAATTCAGTAGAACTTGAAGATTAGATATTGTCTATTTCTCCAAATTTCCACTTAAAGCATCCCAATTAATTTTTTTTAACAAGCACTTGGATTCAATAGGAAGAAATGGTGCAGTATGTGATGAATTCCACCTTACAGGTTGCATCTACCTCTCGTGTGTGCTATAAACCACGAGCAAACTTTTTTTAGTAAGTAGTCAAGTGTCAGTTTGAAATATGCTTCCTATCACCTTTGTGGCATTTTGTAGACTCTGGGATGTCTCTGACTTTATGCACTAACTCTTTACACACCTGTGAAATTGCAAAATCACATTTTTCACAGAAATAGTTGTGGCTGAGAGTCTAGAAATACGATGAGAAACTTAGGCAGATGCTTTGTTTTTCAGGAGTGGGATTGTGATTTTCTCCTATGGTCAATGGATTTCTTTAGCAAGTGTCACCTCAGCTCATTCTCTGTTTTGCAGCTGCTTTTGTATTGAATGCAATTTGCATCCTGGATGTTGCCCCGTGATTCCTTCCCCTGAATGTAGGGGATTAACATAGGTAGCAGCAAAACTAATACTGCATTAGAAAAGCTTATCATTGTGAGAGCTTCTTATTTCCACCATCATTTTGCTACGGTTTAGGCCTTTGTGTGGAAGTTGCTCTGTCTCCCTTTTTGCCCTGAAGTTCTGTGCTGTGTTATCTGTTTATAATGATATAAACCATATTGAAATATAAATCTACAGCCCAAGCTAGGGAGCTAACCTGGGTGGCAAATCATTATTCTTTTCATGCTTTTTGTTATTAACTTCTGTTGCCCTTCTTTCCCCTCCCTTTGAGCTGACAATTTAAATATTTCACTTGGAGGTTCTCAGGGTCAGGGAGCATTTTCCGCCGGGTGCCGCAACCACCGTTTGTAATCCCACTGGAACACAAGAAGTGAAGGCCTGGATGCTGAGACTTCCAGTCCCCAGCAGGGTATTTCTGGACATTCCTGGGGGTCTAGAGTCCAAGCATTGCTGTTGAGGGCTGTTTCCACTTGCCACCACGCTGCTATTTCCATCATTCCTGGCTGAGGCTTTGCTTTTGCTGCTCCATTCCCGTTCAGCTTTTGTGTTGTGCTTCCAAGCTGCTTTGCTTTGTGTGCTTGTTCACTAGCATGGAGGTGACAGGAATACTGTCCTCCCAAGTGCTGAGTGACAAAGAAGACATGATTAGGATTCTGGTCACTGTCACTCGGCAGACAGCAGAGTTGCAGAAGGAACAATGTGTGAGCAGGAGTTGCATGGGAGCAGATGCAGAAGAAACCAGTGAGCAAGGAGAGTGAGGTGGTGGAGCATAAGAAGCAAGTTGTGTTCTGTTTCTGTTTAGACACAGTGTGATTTCTTTGTGATGACCTTATTTATAAAGCTACCTTGGGAATTTGTAAAAATGGTAACAAAAAAAGGTGACAAATTCCTATAATAAATTCTGGTTAAGTAGCCAGGCACTGTACCTCTGGGGCAGCAACCAGGAAGCAAGGGGTGGATCAAAGGTATCAAAATATTCCTTGGATGTTCTGTTTGAAAGAACGGACAAAACCTGTGGATAGCAAAGCACAATATTATGTTTCAGAACTCTCAAAAGAATCTTGATTTGCTTGAAAGCAATTTTGCTGTGAAAAATGTGGTTCTAAGATAAAAATCTTGGATAAATCCAAAGTATCCATTTATTGGAGTGAAGGTAATACCTTATATGCAGCTGGGTTTGTGAATTATTTTTTAATTCTAGGTTATAATCTGAAATATCCCTGCTACAGTGTCCAAACATAATGAACACATATGTAATACTTGGAATATTTATGTAAGCAGTATGAGACCTAACTGGAGACTATTAAGCATAATTTAGTGCCACTGCAGTGTAACTTATGTTGTAGAGGGAAGGAAGTTTGTGTATTTTTTCAGTTTTGTTTTGGGGTTTTTTTAATTGGACTTCAGGTTTGTTTCCATATGAACCTAAGGTCTTGGAAATTTTTATGACAAATGTTGTTCCTTAGGTCATAACTTAAAAGAACTTGGGTCAGCCCTGTACACTGTAGGAACATATTAAGTTGAATCATCTGAGCAAAAATAGATCAGCAGAGAGCAGCAGCTGAATCTATTGCAGGCAGATCTGCTCCTCTTCCCAGTATGGGCAGGGCAGGAACAGCATCAGCTGGAGGGGAGACAGCTGAGGAGGTGAGATAGTAGCTGCAGAGGAAGTAACATTAGCAGCTGACAATAACTGCTTCCAGGAGGAGGTCTGTCTGACTGGATGTGTCCTGGTTTGAATAAACTTTTGTGTGCATAGAAAGATGTTGCCTCAGTTCTCTCTGCTAAAATCCAGACACCTCTGAGGCTCTGCAATCAGCTGCCACTCGGATGAGAAGCAACAATTTATGTCAAACAAAATCCACGTGGTCCCTGCTTCTGGTCTGGGGTTCTGGCCATGCTGTAGTGCTGCCACTGAGTGATGTTTACTTGTGTGTTGAAAAGGAAATTGAAAACGAAACAGGAGAATTCAGGGTCATGATAACACCACGGTGTTTTGCTGCATTCTGAGAGCCACTACTCTGATGGTATCTGGATACCTCCAGGAATCAGGAAATCACAGCTTTTTCCAGGAGCTGAAATTGCTTCTAGTTTTTCTGGTTTAGGTATCAATGTATCTGTGGTTATCTGTTACCAGTATTGTGAAGTAAGCCTGGGTGGATTAGAGAAATGTTCCCCATGGCCTTCAAGTACAGATAAGAACTGGGTTTGCACTCAGGCTCCTGCAAGGTAATTTTTGTGGCAGCCTTTTGTCCCTGCAGTTCCAGTTCTTTTCTGTGTCATAAGGACATCAAGATGAATATAAACAGGTTTTGTAATTAAAATAAGTAAAACCAAATTAACTTCTGGCATCCTTGTTGTGTAATCACCTTTTTAAGACTTCTAAGCTTTGAATAACTGAGCTGATGTTTTTGTGTATATATACAACAAATGGTTCCAAATAAGTATTGCCCATACCCTCAAATAAATAGATAAATAAGCTGGTTATAGGCCTGCTGGGCTATTGGAACACAAGAAGTGAAGGATTATGGGGAGCATTAATACACAGCATGTATAATTACTTGGCTACTTAGCTTTACAAATAACACCCAGAAATCAAGTGATGCTTAGCTGGGTACAGAATGTAGCACAAACATGCAGGAGGATGGCTTTGAAATGACCCATGCTAAGTACTCAGGTGTAATAATTAAGCATGAAAATAGCTTTCTAGGAGACCTCATCTGTTCTCTGATATCCAGAGTGTTTCTCCAGCATTTTTACCATCTTCTCCCTTGCACATCAAGTCTTCTGTGAACACTATGGATTTTTCTTTTTAGATCTAGTTCATGTGAGGATAGGCCATCAGAGACATTCTCCCTGGCATTTAATTAAGACAGTGTCCTATCTGAAGAGGAGTCCTATCCTACCTGAAGAATGGACCTGATTGTATAAAATGATGCTGTTATTGGGAAGGGTTTTGCCAGAGTGAGTGCAGGAGTACACAGTCATGTTCTCAGCCAATGACCTTTTACGTTGGTTTTCTCATTCCCTGCTTTTATTAAGAGATAATAATCAGTTTATGAATACTGGTAAATATTGCCATGAAAACAGCCAGTAAGTCAGCACTGAAATCCACTTGTAATTAAATATTAGGTGTACTTTCAGTTAATGCTGTCCTGTTTATTCAGTGGGGTAAATAAATCTAAACAAATGGATGTGAGAGCTTTCAGAATGAAACTTTTCTGGATTGCCTGACAGGCTTTCCATTATTCTTAATAAAGATTTTTTTTTCAATAAGTTGACCTGTTTAATGATAAAAATGCCTGTGAGTATAATTAAATTGAATGCTGTACTTCAAGTGACCCTCTGATTCATGGGCATTTGCAGTAGAAAGAACAAAAATAAAATTAAAGCCTTACTGAAAGGTACAGTAATTAAGTCTCTCCATTTTTATTATTAGCTGATGGGATGGGAACAGTGGAGACAGAAAGAATATTGCTAAAGGAAGAGGCTGCCAGTAGAATGTGCCTGAAGATCTGTCTACATGGGAGATGCTGCCCTAGGAAAAAAAATAATATATATATACTTTTATTTTAAATAGGGCAGGCCAGGCTTAGAAGAACTGAAATCATTCCAGAATCAGTTTTTACAGACAGATGTAAAAGTGTTGGTTCTTCAGTCCTGCATCTTTTTACAGCCATAAATGAGCATCCCTGGCTGAGGAACAAGCACATCATGTTTTATCACCAGCATAAACACCTGGGAGATTTTGCTCTGGTGGAGAGTTGGCTTCTCCTTCCTGAAGGGTTCAGTGGAAACGTGAGACAAAGCTCTGGACCTGAGAAAAGATGCATCATGCCCAGGCAGGCACTGTATTGTTGGGTGCCTGTTTTGGGTGATTAAGTAACTAATCTGATTCTAAAAGCAAACCTTTCTGTTGCTTTGGAGTTAGGGCCTGATTACAATTCATAATTAGTTACCTCAATTCCCATTGATTGCAGAGAGAGTTAGGACACACCAGGATCTTTGTGATCAAGCTCTACATTCTGCAGGCAGAAGACAGCTCTTATGTAGGGCAGGCACTGGGGGGGGACACACACTGTTCCTGCAGGTTACATTATGAGGTTAATTAATAAGGGCTATGCCCTGGAGACACCACGGCTCTCCAGTTACCCTCCTTCCTTTCAAGGAAAAGAGCTAAGGGAAATTTCACATGTTTTTAATAGAATAGAAAAACCAGAGAAAATAGGGCTGAAAAGCAGCTCAGGAGGTCATGGAGTCCATCTTCCTACCTCAAGGTAGAACTTGCTAAATCTAAACCGTATCCTGAGAGGTACTTCTCTGACCTCATCTCTAAATCTCTGGCAGTGGAGATCCCACAACTTCCTTATGCAGTCTATTCCACTTCTTGGGAATCTGAGTTACAGGTGGAAGCTTTTCCTTACTGCCTAGGTTGAATCTCTCCTCTTAAATTTTCTTGGTAACATTTGTCCCTTCCATTAGCACAGCAAACAACATCATGTCTTCATCTGACTCCTGGTTCCACATGTGAATTATTGTGTTTCCTTATGCATCATCGTTTTATTCATTAACATTTCCTGAACTTTTGATCATTCTCATTGTTCTTTGATTGCTTCCCTCTATTGTTTGCATTTTAAAACCTAAGATCTTGGTGGCAGCTGCAGTCTGTTATCTAGCTGAAGGGGGGGAAAAAAAAAAAGCATGAAGGAAAGAAGACATTATTCCTTGAATCCAGGCAGTACAGAATGGCTGCAGCTTGAGCATCCTTTTGGTGAGCAACCACTGGCTGTGTGATGCACCTCAGCTGAGCCCTGGGCTGACAGGTGAGGAACTCACTGCAGGGGCCCAGCAGTGAACTGGGGCATGCACTCACTCTGCAGCCATCTGTTGGGTTTTTTCTCACAGCCTGCAAATTCTTCATACTTCAATCTTAGCTTTCTCTTTCCAAATCTGAATGTTGGGTCTTGGGGTTTTTTTCCTCCCCCCAAAGGGCAATGAATTTGTGATCAATACAAATCCAGGAATGGCTGAAAGAATACGCCTTGCAAAGGAGAATTTTGGGGTGCTTTTGAATTTTTTTTTTCTGCCAGTTCCTATCTGTTCTTTCAGTAAACTCTTTTCAACAAGCCTTGTGCTGCAGGCTCCTTGCCATTGCTATCCTGCATCTCTTGCACACAGAAATTGACCATGGGGCACTGGGGTTTGGGGACAAAAAAGCAAATGGATGATTTTTTTTTAGTATCTTCTGCATTTGCCAAGCTGAGGATTCTGGTATCTCCTGGTGAGTGGCTTAGGCTTCACCCAGCTCTTCAGAGGGTGAAGTTTCTTATGAAAGAGTTACTAAGGTTTGAGTTAATTTGCCTTAATGGGAAAAAATCAAAAGTACTTATTACCTATCCCACTGTATGATGATGCAATATATCAGGCTGAGTCTAGCAGAAATTTAAAGGACAGTACACTATCCATTTTTCAATTTTTCTGTGGTTTTATACTGAATTGTATTAACTGCTGAGTGTTGCTGTGATATCTCTAGTGTTCCCTACAGGAAGGGTAAAATCAGGTAGCATGCAGGCAAATGTAAGATTTTTGACAATGAGAGGATGGGTTTCACTTGTTTCAAAGCAAGGAAAAGTCAGAGCTTGGGGTTTACATACTATGCATGAACAACCTTGAAATACTGTGCTCAAGGAGAGGGCAGTAGAGTGGCTTTAAGAGGATATTCTGGAGGTAAATGAGGAGTTTTGCCTGAGACTGAGCACTCTGAATGTGTCTGGAGGCTGATGTTACTTCCACTGGAAGATTCAGTCCCAACCATGCACTGCAGTGGGCTTTGTCTAACAGCCTTTTTCTGTCTCAAATTTATGTAAATTTAAGTGTCTCCCTGAGTACTCCCACTTACTGAGAGTTTCATCAGGAAACAACATCAGATTAAATACATATAGTGAGAAGTCAGCTTGCCTTTTTTTTTTTTTAATTGTTTGGTGCTTTAGTTTCCTTAAAATACTACACTTCTCACAGGCAGTTTATCTCCAGCAGTGAAACACAGAAGGATATATAGAGACTGATAACTGGAATATCCTGTAGCCAGGACTTTTTTACCTCTAATTTCCTCTATTTCCTGAGGAAATCTCATGTTTCACGTTTCTTTTTCTGCACCTTCACATCACCACAGTCCCTCTTTGGAGAAAATAGTCCTGGAAGGATATCCAAAGAAAAGTTGGGAGGTCTCCATGAATCCTCAGCTCTTCAGAGTGGGGCAAGACAAAGCAGAGGGGTGCCTGGAGGAGTCACTTTGCACTGGGGTAAGGGGGGGGATGTGAGTGGGTGAAGATTTAACAGATGGAGAGGAGCAAATGTCTGATTGTTCCTCCCATCTTGGTCCCGTATCAAAGGCTGCAGAAGTATCTGCAGTCCTGACTTACTGTTACTTACTGCTTCTTTCTCTTCTCATCAGTCTCTCAGTGGTTTCCTTTCATAAATTCCAGAGAGTAGCTGCAATGAAAGAGAAATACTTTTTAACTTGGAAGTGAAATATTATCAGCATGTCAATCTCTCTTATGAATGAAATGCCTGAGACATTCACATTATAAGAAAGAGATCTTTAATTATTGTAGTAGCACACATGCAAATTAATCTCAATGATTCTATTAGGTTTTTTCCTTCCTTTCTTTTTTTGGTAAAGAGCTGCTCAGACATGGTTTATTGTACATTATTTTTCTCTTCCTTGCAAGCCTTTCATAACCACTATTAAATGTCAGAGGAAAGCTTTGATCAGTGAGGTGTTAAAATCAGTAAGATTCACTGTTGTGTTCAATTGAGATCACATTAAACTCAACACATGTACTAAAAAGGGCACAGATACTCCTGCTTTTCCAGCTGAATTGAAGTTTTCTATCAAAACAGACGTTTTCTTTTTAACAAGACTAGATTTCTATGTAGAGAAGATGTCTGTAAATGCTAGTGTTTGTTTGCAGTTTTCCCATTTTTCTTCAGACTAGGTGGATGGAAGCCATATATATATTTTACAGGAGGAAGAACACTGCAGGAATATTTCTTTGTTCCTTTAAGTCATTGCTGCCAGGGAAGGGGCGTAGCAGAGAAACAAAGTCCTCATCAAATGCAGAAATCCTTTTCCCTCATGTCCAGGTCTCTGGCTGTTTCCTGGGATGCCATCTACTGAAGAGTCATGAAATTTTAATTTCTTGTTTTGTTTTTTTTTTAAAAAAAAAAGGGAGGATGGAGGAATGAGACATTAAATTTTTTTTTTTAATTTTTTTTTTTTAATTTAGCCCCCTTGATCAGAGACCTTAAAAAAATATGTAATTTACCCTCCTGTGTTGTCTAAATTAAGTTCACTTTTTCCTAACCTAATGGTGATTCATAGCTAAAAGGCAGAAGAGACTCATGAAGAATTGTGCAGTTCTGCTTTCTTCTTGACAAGCTGTGCTGAATATAAAGAATTAATGCCTAACTATAAGTGGGGGAGCTGGGCAGGCTTTTTTATTGGGTTTTTCAGACCTCCTGCCACAGGGAAGAGAGCATGGTTGGTCTTGGCTTTGAATGGCAGAGGGAAATGGATTTGCATTCTTGGGTGCATTGTTTTCCCTTCCTTTGTTTGGTGGCTCCTTGAGCTTATGTCTCTATTTTATTGGCAGGAGCATTTTCTTTTGCTGCCTGTAGGACAGCGTGCCAGTGCCAAGGCTCCAACCTTGCTGTACTTTATTTGGGAATTAATTGATTTTCTTGCTGCCTTTGGTCCTAATATGAATCTCTCCATCAAATGCATGATTTCAGCAAAAACGTGGCATGGCTGAGGATTAAATAACCAGCTCTGATCAAAAAGAACAGGCTGAATATTAGAAAACACAGAGTTTTGATGAAAGGCTGAGATTTTTGTCACCAGTCCATTATTGTTTTATACCAAAGCTACAGCACATTACACTTGTTTCATTTCCTTGATGCCTGAGGAGCTCATATTGCTGCCCTTGCATTCATCCTTGTTTCATATTGCTACAGATTAATATTCTAATTTGAATTAGGATTTTAGTTCTGAAATAGAAACAGAGCTAATCAAAGTCTAATCCTTTCACACAGTCTGGACTGAACACGCCTCTTTTCTGCATATATAAAAATGTACAGTGTCTTATACTTGTGAAGATTTTTGGAAGTTTGGGGTTGTGTTTGCTTCCTCTCATACTAAAGGAAAATAGCTGAGTTGAATTATGCAAGGTGCCTCATTTGCATTTCTGAAAGTCTTTGATGTCTTCAGCTTGTGCCAATTCAAGCTCCTAACTTTTCATTCCCTATAACTTCAGGAAAGATTTGGACCTCTTTCCAACACCCTGTAGCTTTCCATCTGCTTTTCACAGTACTTCTTAGCATCAGATTTTAGAATAATATCAGTGACTACATGGATGAAGTAGGATTCATCCTATATTCTCTGTATATTGTGGGAGCAACTGCTCATTGTCCACCCCACAGCCAGCACTGAATTGTGACCACAGCTCTCATCCTGCCAACCTGAGACAAAGAAATGAGAAGGTCATTAAGTGCTCTTGGACCCAGGAGAGAGACAGAGGAGGAGTTCACTAAAATAAATCCAATAATATTTTATTGGCTAGTCTTAATTTTGTAACGTGCTGTCCTTTCCCAGCACCTCCTATCGAAGGATCAAAACATCTTTTCCAAGCAGTAATGAATTAAATCTCACAGTGCTCTTCTAAAGCTTGAAGGCACTGAACCTCTTTGACACCTGGATGGATGGATGTGTAGGGATTCAATGATTTGCTGGCAGCTGTGTCATTTATCAGCTGCAGAACTGGGAGCAGAGCTCCCTCTCCTATCAGGTTATATCTTCCAATTTACCACCCCTGTGCTATTATAGCTCAAGTCTTGCTTTAACATTAACTTTTCCTCCCTTATCTCTGAGCTCAGCTGGGGTTCCTGATTATTTCTTTTTTGGGTGTATGATTTTCAATCTAACCAGTCACAGTTGTGTCTCTCCTGTTGACTCCATGCATCGATAAGAAGCTCACTCACACAGCTCCACCACCTGTATTTTGATTTCCAAACTATCTGCCCTTGAGGCAATCTTTGTGCTGCCTGCCTGTACTTCTGATAGATCCAGCTGCATGCTAGTAGCAGTCTCTTACAGCTAAATCCAACAAATAGAATTCATTGCTATTTTTCAGTGTGGATTTATTATCCACACCAAACAGATTGTTTTATATATTTTTTAATTTTTATATACATTTGGTGCTTTCTTGACAGTTAAACATTCAAGCTCTTCTCATGCTCTGTCTGAACTCCTTCACAGAAATCTCTGCTCCAGCTGGGAAAGCTTACTTGCATTTCATCTTCACATGATTGCCTCTCCCTGACTTTGTTCTTTTCTGGTTACAAAGCTGCTTTCCTAATTTACTGCTACCCTTAGTCCAGGATATGCCTTTCTGAGGCCTCTTTGTTCCTTTGGTTTTTTAAGGCCATTATTTTTGGTAGATTTGGCACTGGCTGGGTGATTTGGGGGCAAAATTGATTGAGTTTTTGATTTTCAAAATATTACTTGGCACAGTGGTTTAGTGCTGTGTTTTCTGGGTTAGCTGTGTGCTGCTGTGTGACTTTAGATCTTCTGCCTCTTTTAGTAATCAGCCTCTTCCTTTTCCCAAGGAGTTCGTGGGGGTTGTTCATACTGAAACACACACATGTGTGTATACACACATACATGTATTTCAGCCTTGAATGTTGGGTATTTTTCTTCAAATCAGTGTTCAGTTTGATGCCAGAAAATGGTGAGAGGATGATGTAGATTGAGGGCTGAGCTATCTAAGTAGACAGGTGATTCTAACCATTCTCATTTTTTATTGAAAATCCCATCAAAGGTGTAGAAAATTGAGATGAAATTCACATTATTCTGGTTAAATTTTGACTTGGGTAACTTCATTCCTATATAGATTCCCCCGTTCTTTCTAGCATGGTCCATTTTTTGTTGTTTGTTCAAAAGAGTTGTGGAACATTTCTATCCATGGTTAGCAAGCTGCTGTTTTTCATCCAAGGTAGCTTGTATGTCAGTGCTGGTAGAAGTAATAATTTATTTTTAGATTCTAAATCAATTGAGGTTGTGTAAGGCACTGTAGATATAGAATATAATAATTTGTCTCCAAAGCTTCCTTATTTTTTATTAATGTTTTGCTTTCATACTCTCTTCTGTCTGCATATCACTTACTCCCTGAATATATATTGCCATTGTAATTGATAGTGTGACTCCTCAGTAACTCTCTTAACTGCTGATTATAACAGTGACACTGCTCCAGTTGAAGAAGCTTTGAGCCTACTCATCACCAGGGCTGAGTCAGTCCTCACTCCTCTATTATTTACAATCCTGGTTCATGGAGCTTCAAACAAGTTCTGTTGTGTTGATGAAGATGTCTTCTGAAGTTTTTGGCCAGATCCTGATTTAACTTCCAGAAAATGGTGCTTGTTTGTGTTTGTTTGTCTTCTACAGAAATCAGACTCCAAGTTTGGCACACAGATTTCCACGACTCCACGTTCCCCTGTGGGTCTGGCTGTACACAGTCCAGCCATGGGGCAGAGACAAGGCAGTACCACAGATTCTCATCCCCTTTCCACTTTTATTTTACCAAAGCCATTGTGTGCCAACGCCTGTCTTCAGGCATTGTGTAACAGATTCTTTCTTCTATTTAGAGCTCATCTGTCTTCTGAAGAGATCACAGGTTTAATAATAAACTTACAGGAAAAGATGACAGCCTTCCTTGAGGGGGGTAAGAGGAAGAAGAGGTGTTGGGTTACTGAGCTGCCTTAGGCTGGGGGCAGCATGACTGCCCCTGAGGTCAGGAGGAATCGAGTCAATTGCTGATACAAACTGGGATGAGTGGGGTTTCAGAAAAGGACTGATTCTTGTGCATAAACCACATTTTGGTTGTAGGCAGGTAGAATTTGTCTGCTATTGAGAAGTCCGTGGCAGACAAACAATGTCTGTACTCTTCAGAGATTTACTTTGTAATGTCATAGCTAAAGAAGGTGACAGCTCCCACGTTCAGTTGACCCTCGAACGGTGGTCGGAATGTGCACACAGTTGTTTGGGTTTGAGGTGGTTTTTTTTTTAAATGGTGCTGGAAATAATTTTAGGACGTGTTTTCCAAGTTTTAAATAATTCACTGTCCCTTGCAGGCTGGGAGAGAAGCTACAGCACTGCAGGCTTGTTTGAAATCCTCAGCTGGTTCAGAAGCAGTTCCTGGAGCCTTTGTGCGCAAGAAGTTCTATATATAGCTGCCTGCTGCAGGCAGCCGGGTGGCACGCAGGCTCAGGATCTGCTTTACCCAAAGCTAAAGCCACCTTCCCCAGCTTCTCAGCACGGTCACTCCTGTGACGTGGCACCTCCAGTACAAGTGCCTCAGGAAAATCAGAGTGCAGGTTTCAAATAAGCCTCTGAACTGGGAGGGTGGGGAAGCTGAGCCAAGGCAGGGGGAGCGGGGAGGCACAGGGATCTGTGTCACTTAAGCCTGCTTGATGGTTTGGATACTCTGGTTCATCCCTCCCTGATGGAGCTGGTTTCAGATGCCTTAATAACCTGACATGAACTGAAAGTGCTATTCCCCCTCCTTCCCTGTTACTTTAGCAATTGGCAACAAGAGGGTTTTTAGCTTTTTTTCACCCCTCCACGTTTTAATTTTCTTCTTTTTACTCCTCAGAGACATTACAGTTTGCAGCATTTCCTGCTGTCAGTGGATCCCTACAGAAAGCAAAGGTGAACTGCAAAAGGAAAACTGGTTTAAGCTTATGTTGCTACAAGTACTCCCCCAGTTCTTCTCCTCTGTGGGCAGGGTTCTCCTTCTGAATCAATTGTGTGTAGTGAGTTCCACACTGGTGCACTCAGTCCTCTGTGGTGTCACTACAAGGTGGGAAAGCAAAGATGTTCCCCAAATTTCTACCCAGATGTAGCTCAGCAGAGACACCTCCCATCAGTCAATCAAGACAGATGTCTGGATGCATCTTTGAAGCCACAAAGAACATAAAGTCAGCTACTGTTTGACATAACTTGTCAGGTATTGCCAAGATAATTTCTGTCCCTGTTGGTTTTTGTGTGCCTGATGTTTCATAATGTGAGCCCTTAAAAAAAGAGGTGTGGAGGAGAGACAGGACTTGGGATTTCCACGTTCCACCCTTGAATGTGAAGATGGATTTGCCATGGTAAAATGAAGATGACATCTGTGCTTTTTTCCAGCCAAATACAGTCTCCACTGTATTTTGGAGACTCTCTCTCACCTTCTCTTCATGAATGTGATTATTGATGATGGATAGCAGTAGGTTTGGCTCTTGCCTCTTTAGGAAATCCTCTAAAGCTGGATGGGAAGCAGAATATTTTCCAGCCTATGGAAAAACATCTATAGGCTGCCACTAAGTCATTCAGGCAAGAGCAACCTAAAGCCCTAATGCATTTTATCTGCCTTTCTGTTCCTCAACACTATAAATAATTCAGATCTGTTGGCTTAACCACTACTGGCAACTGTTATTTATTAAGAATGACTGAAATAACTATGTGGCTCAGTAGAACAGAATGCATTAGGGACTTTAACATGAAGCAGAATAGCTAAAACATTTTGATTGTCTTGAAAGACAAAAAAACCCTAAACCCCTAAATCCTCCAATATTCTTTCTGGAAAGGAGGTGACCTTTCTGGAGTAAGCAAAGGTTTGTTCCTTTACAAGCTCACACCCTGATCTTAGTGCCCCATTTATCCCTCCAGCCTGTGTGCATCAGTGTCAGTAATTTTGAACTTGAGTTTCAGTTAAAATCTTCAATTTGGCCCACTGTACAATTTTTGAGTCTACTGATAGTTACAAACAGAATTATTTTTAAGGGTACTGAATAGTTTTTTCATGTTTGCTTTCCATTTTATTATCTTGCACGTCACGCTCAAGAGAAAGTGGGTAAAAGAGCAGCAGTATGTGCTGGAGAAGATTCCTTTGTTCCATTCCCAGTTTATGGATAATTAATAATGTCTGTCCCTTCTTGGTACTGTTCATCCTTAGAGCTGAAATTGCTTTCCAAAGGTCAGTGTCGTTATCCCTATTTGCAGACCACAAATGAAGTCACTGGAGGGCTAAGATCAGGCCCCTATCTTCCCAGCAGGGAGAGGTTTGGCTGTACATCATGAGATGTATTACTCTGTAACACCAGAATGCTTTTGCAAGTCAACTGATTATAAATGGTGCGTTTGGAATAAATTTTGTATCACAAAAGAGTTGACATCCAGGACTCAGATGACTAATTATCTAATCTTACATCTGGCATAAACACTGGAGCCATTTGTATGATGAACTGCGTCTCACAAGAGTGAGAAGGGAGCAGGAGAACATTCTCTGCTGACTCAGTGGTCATAAATCTTCTGGGGTGTTTTTTGCCTTATATTTGATATTTGCTCAATGAGCTGAAAGAAGTTAAGTGATCAAATGTCATTTGAAAATCTTGGCCTGCAGGTTTTATTTTTTCTCATTTGCAGGAAGATAAATATTGCAAAACCAGCACAGGTATTTGGGGACCAGCTCTCTGCTGGGTTACTGAAAGTTGGTTTTTGAGTGGGCACTGTAGATTAATTATCTTCACCCTTTTTAAAAGAAGACATTTTACATTCATTTGCCTTAAAAAGGTAAAGATATAAATGAAGTAACGTGTGCTGCTGTGAAGCATGTATTTTCATTTCTTGTAATGAAGTTATTAACTGTAGCAGTGCAATATCTGTTTCTTTTTGATTAGTAACCAGAGGACTTGGGCATGTTAATCTGAAACAAAACAGATGCTCTGAATTGTGTGATTCCTATTTAAATTTTATGTCAAATTTGTACATTTTATCTCTTCAGGTTAAGGCAAGTATCAATGAAAATTTATTTTTAACAGCAAGAAAATAGAGATGAGTCAGTGCTGAACAAATTGTATGCCTGAGCTTTTAGGGGCAAAGTGTCCCTGCTGTAAGAAAGTTTTCTGCAAAGTTTTCTGTTCTAGATAGTGTGGCATTAATATTTTACAGAAAGGAGAGAAATCATCAAAAACTCCCAATTAGGACATCAAAAACTTGAAATAAAAACGAAGATATGTAAGTATCTTCAGAACAACTTTGGACACTCTCATTGATTTTAGACAGCTTGACAACATCCAGAATTTATAAATTAAATTTGATGTATACTGTGTACAGCTTTATGCTGATGTTGGCACACTTTCAGATGTAAAATTAAATTACTTTTTCCAATAAGGCAGCCTAGGTTGAGGCACGGATTCCTTTCTTTGCTAATGGAACTACTAGAAAGATATTGAATTATGCTGACTTTCAAATTGACTGAGGGCCAAAGAGAGAAAAATCAATGACATTTTTAATGTCCTGGAGAGCTTTTAAACAGGCCTCAGAGAACCTGACTGTGAGAGAGCTGTTGTTGACATCAGTTTTCCAGTTAAGGAATGGACTTGGTCAGGTAAAGGTGCATCCTGCAGGGATCCCAGGCATCTTATCACCCCAGGCAGGGAGGTGCTGAGTGGGCAGTGACTGCTTTTTGGAAGGGGGCAGCAGTCTCTGGTTACAAGGGCTGCCTGTCACTCACTCAGCATTTCTGTGGGAGCAGAGAATGCCCCGTGTAAATGTGCAAGCTAATCCCTGTGAAACAATAACAACAAACCCCAGAAGGCTCTTTTATCTCAGCAGAAATTCCTGAAAGTCGTGTGGATGGGTAGTTCCAATAAATTAGCTCTATTTTGATCACTTAATGATAGGTTAAATACTCTGTGTTTGCTTTTACATAGCTGAATCCTAAAGAGCTAAGCTTTATAGGAAGTGCCTGTCAAACACATGGCTTGCTGACAGTTTTAAAATTTTATATTAATATTTTTGTGATTTTGTCAAATGTATTTTACAGCAGTAATTAGAATTCTATGAAAGACTCTCCAATCCCTCACAATCTTGCTGCTCAAATAGACAAGAATGTGATTCAGACAGAGGGAGACTGCTGTAGAGATGACACCCTCAGCATGTCAGTATTGTGACTGAGGTTCATGGATTATTTCTGTAATAAAATGGTTTGAGTTCACATTCCTTCAAAGTCCAGGTTTACCTTTCTTTTGGTGACAGATGGCTGTAATATGGCTGTGAAGGACTCCAGTCCTGGAATATGATTTTCAACAGCAAACTTTTTCTCTCCAACGCTTTGATGTAATGAAGAAAACTATCATACAGACACTTCTGGGAATTCAATTTCTTGCAGTAATTTGGCTTTCAGCTCCTGAAAGATTCATCTTGTGTTTTTAAGGGTTGTTCACATTGTAATAGACAACTCCTGTCATTTTAAAAGCTGCCTTTAATACTGGTAGCATCAGCTCTGCAGAGATTGAAATGTAAGTAACCTCAGAACTGCCATATTGTGAGAATGAGTTAGAGACATCATAGAATTAAGTTTCAAAGATAATACACAGACAATCTATTCAGTGGAATGGCTCTGTGGAAGCTGTTTATGTGGTTTGGTTCTCCCCTTCAGTGTCAATCCTATTTCAGTGACAGTCATTAAATGACAAACGCTTAGGAGTGGCTTGTGGTCAGCAACCATTTGTCTTTTAAATGCACAGGAGCCTTCATGACATTGTACTTCATCAAAGAGACAAAGGTGACCTTTTTATTTTGCCTTGCTTCCATTTGTGTACTGCCACGTGCACTTTCCCCTCCAGAGGAAGGAAGCTGCACAGCAGAAAATGGAGCAGAGTTCTTCATCTGATTCCTGGGATGAAACCAGCCCGTTGAAAGTGAAGGGTTTGGTTTGAAAGTGAAAAGGTCGGTGAGCTGTGCAGGCAGAGGGAATCCTAGCAGCATCACTGGGAGAAGGTGATTTCAAAGGGTGGGTTTGTGGGGGAACAAGGCTTCTGTGCTTGCTCAGCCTGCCTGCCCCTCCCACTGCTAAGCTTAACCTCGCAGGCCCGTTTCAATCAAATTCAGGAGATGTGTTGGGGCGGAAAGATAAGTGGATGTCTGCCCATTTCCTGCAAATTGGTGGCAGGGTGGGTGGGAATGGCCCTGGCCCCCCGCAGGTACCACCACAGTGTCTGCATGGAACAGGGCAAACACATCAGAAAGAGTGTTTATTCCTAATAGTTTGTGTATTATATTTCTGTTGCTTACAACTGTCACCACAAGGACAGAATAATTTTCAGTGTGACCAGGCAGCTGTCTCTGTGCAGCCTATAGATAGCAGCTTCCTTGTGTAGCACATTTTCAGCTCTTTCAAACAGATTTATCAAACATCTTTACTGTCTCAACACTGCCAGCTCAAATGACTTCTCAAGGAGCTTTGGTTATGCAATATTTTAAAAGGTGCACTGTTTTTTCTTTTTTCTGTTTGTTTCCTTTTTTTGTCTGTGTATGTGGGGTTTTTTTTTAGTACCTCACTGCAGCAGCTAAAATCTAGCACAGGATTTCACCATGTGTTAGGGGGAAAAAAAATTTATACTCCATTTGTCCACAAATGAAAAAATGAAAAAGCTGTGAAGAGCTTTTAAATAAGCATCAAAACTTTCACCAGCAGAACAGCACTGGCCAGAGTGAGCTTGCAGGAGAGAGGGATGCTTTGTGAGTAAGAAGAGGAGAACCTGCAGAGACAGGAGCTGAAAATAGCATTTGCTTGACATAACTCAGAGATACATCCATAATCAGTTTGGGGTGTAAGGATTGCTTAGCAGAATATTCCTCTCTGAGCCCTGCCTGGCTTAAGAGGAGTTAGGAGGCAAACAGAAGCCCCTCAGCTGGTGTCTTTCTGCATGGCCACTGCAAGAGGAGGTGGCTGAAGGGGAGGGATGGGTAAACAGCCAAAGGATCTTCCCAAAGAATTTCTCCGCTCATCACTGCTGCCATTCACAGCATGAGAACTTTCAATAGTAAAGACTTTAAAGGCTTCTTCAAAGAGCTCCCGGGCTCTATCAGAAGCTCCATCTGGAAAAAGTCTCATGAGACCTTGGAGTGTTTTGTAAATAAAGGCTGGGGACAAATGAGACTTCTTTTAAATTTAATCTTACAAAACTTGCTTTCCATCATGGTTTTTGACAGGCCACACTACCACAGGGGCATTTACCAAACTGCATCCCTGGTGTAATGTCTTTTGGAAAGGGTGCACTTAGCTTGTCATCCCCACAAAGTCTTTCACTAAGGCAGCAAATTATAGGCCTTATGGGAATGTGCTGTACTTGGTTCTTTTCAGGTCATGTTCTTGGTCTTGGATTGCTGTGTGAAACTCTATACCATGCTTTATCCTCTTTGCCTGTGGAGCTGTTTTGTGTTTCAGCAGCCTGAATAGCATTTCTATTTAAATTGTTTTTCATTCTAACTAAAACAATTGCTGTTCTGAAGTGTCAGGGGATTCCTGAGGTAATAGGAACACTGTCTGGTTTGTGATTTACTCAGACCAATTTGGCCTTTGAAAGGCACCAGTATGTTTGGGTCAATTTTTCCTGCTTTGTTTGGATCAGTAATGCCTCAGCAGTACCAGACCATGGCAGCCTTGGGTATTTTGAGCACTGGTGGCACTGGCTGGGTATTCTGGCCAGGGACATTTATGTGCCTGTAGCATCATTTTCCCATCAGCAGCACTAATGTTCCAGGAACCCCAGCATTACTGAGTTTTAAGAACTTGATGTCTGTCTTTCCTGGTTTTCTCCTTTTGAAATGCTTCAGCTTTTCTAAAAATGTGGTTTACCTTGTGCAGCTGTTTATGAACCCTGAGTTAGCTGCCTGCATGACACTAAACCCTTAGAGTTTCTGGCAGTGTATGAGAACAGAGAATATGGAGTGAGGAAAGAAGTCTGAAAGCTCCATAAATCTTGTATGTATTGAAAATATCTCCCACAATCTTCTTCTCTTCAGCTGTGTTCTTACCTAGAGATCTCAGCATATTTATGAACACTGAATTAAGCCTTCTCCAGTCTTCCTCCTCCTCCTCCTCTCCCCTGGGAAATGACATTCTCATCCCTTGTTTGTAGATGAGGAGCTGAAGGTCTGAGTGGTGAAGTGACTCCTCCAAGGTCAGCTGCTGAATTAGTGGCATGGCTATGAATAGACATAGGCATTCCAGCTCCCAGCTCTCTGCTAAACAAGATCATGCCCTCCCAGCTTCACTTTGTCATAACTTACTGACTAATGACCCCTGAGCATCTAGAATGTGGCAGAAGAAATTCTTTGCAGCAGCCAACAGGTAATCCTTAGTTATGCCAGCAGCTGACACAGTTCACCTCCCCTCTCCCCCTGGATCCTGGCTGCTTTTTTGTGTTTTTGTGAGGATGGGTGAGAGCCACCAGCATGCTAAAGTCTGATCATTCGAGTGGGGTCTTTGCTGTTTGGTGGGATGCTGTAGGTGCTCCCCTGAATGCTCACTTTCATGATGAAAACAAAGATCCCAGACATTCCAGATCCCAATTCTTCATTTGTCTTGGTGCAGCAGTAATGAAGTGTCCCGATGGTGGTTTGACTGCAACATCTCATCTGTTTTAAAAAGAGTAAAAAAACCTCCAGTGCAGTCTGCTCTTCCTTGAAGGGGAGAAGTAATTCAACTAAATGCCTCTCAGGAGCCAAGGGAGAGAAGTAAATTTGGAGTAGTGCTAATCAGGAAGAGAAAGTCATCTGTCTGCAACTGGTCACTTCCCTGCTTACATGGCACAGTCCTCTAACAGCTCCATAAGAAGCTTTGTGATGAACAAATGTCAAGGGCAATTAAACTCTTAGGTCAGCAGCTTGTTATTATTAGGACAAAGAGTGGCCAGACAGAGAAGGAAAGCCTTCAGCTGATTTCTTTTCTCTACCTTCTGCATCAAAAGTGACAGGCTGCTCAACCCCCCGTGGGGAGCTTTCGTGCAGTAAGAGTTTAAGTTTGCCACCTCTTACTCCAGTAGCAGATCTTAGATTAGATTTAGAGCACAGAAGAATAGCTCAGAGAAAATATCTGTAAAGTCTTCACCACTTAATTGCTATCAGGCAGGGGCAGAGCTGTTTGTTATGCTGGTAACATACTAATATGTGGGCTGGGTTAAGCTTTTTCTCAAACTTAGTTCATGGGAACAGCCCACTTTGAGGCTTGATGTATTATTTTAGCAGAGTTATTCCAGGGTTGCCACAATGCAGCTCTGGGTGTTCTGAACACACCCGTGCTGCCAGAGAATCAGGAAGGATGTATTGAAAATCCTCTCATTTATCTAACAACATCTTTAGTGCCTTTTTGTGCAGGTTTAGCATTGTAATGGAATGGAACTCTTCAGCTTGATAAAGAGCTCCTGGTGGAAACTGGCTGTGGGGCCATGTAATTAGTGTTTGGAGCTGACTGGGGGATGCACTGAGCACCTATAGCTGCTGTTACCCCCCATGGCAACGATGGGAACTGGAAGTTCCAGGCCATGGCAGCAAGAGACCCCTGGAGAAGTTAAGGCAGACCAATGGGAAATACAAAGTCATGCACAAGGAGGTCTCAAACTCCTCTTGAGTGAGAGGATGTACATTAAAGTGGCCCTGGTTTGCTATGGATTAATTAACCATGAGAGATACCTGGTTTAATTAAGCTACAGTGAGATGAAGCCATTTTACTCTTGATAGACATCATTCATCAGGGGGCTTGTTAACCTTATGCACATCAACTTTGTGTCTCCTCTGGGTTTGCCTTAACTTCCAGTGTCTCTTGGTGAGGTTTTGGACCACATACCTAAAAATTTCTCTTATCTTCTGACTCCACATCTGAGGAGATATTGGGCAGAAAGGCTCAGGCTAAGATAAAGCACACACAGAAAATGTACACAGGGCAAGAGCTGCAGGACAGGCAGGGGAGGTCAAGTCTAAGTTGGAAAAGCATTTACATAGAGGTTATGAAATGGAACGTTAAAATTTAAGAACATAAGAGGGAAACAGGGTTCCTAAAATCCATATGGTGAGTTTAAAGTCTTGCTGCAGGGTTGTGGTGCTGTCTAGCAAAGTAAAAATCATTTATTTTACAAATCTTAGTTCAAATTCCTCTTTGTTATGTATTTCCCTGACTGCAGATGACCTTGATAAATCAAAATATCTTTCTGAGGGTTTATTTTTGTTTTGTTTTTTTCTTTTCCAGTAACTGCCCTTCATATTTGGCTTCTGCTTTAGCTAGAGCAGCTTCAGATGAAGTCCTCCAGAGTGATCTCTCAGCACACTACTTACCAAAGCACGTGGACAATGCAGATGGGATCATACGTAAGTACCTCTGTATGGCTTCACATGGTGTGGATCTTTCATTCCCACTGTGTCCAGAACACCTTGCAAGTGATTTGTAGGTGTCTGAAGTCACCATTGATTTCAGTGATCCATCTAGTCTGACCACCTGAATAGTACAAATTATTCCTCAAACTAGTTCCTTCTACCTGCTAGCTAAGCAGAACTGGACTAGATTTCCTGTGAAGCAATATCCCATATTGGTGCAAAAAAGCTAATGGAGAATTTCTTGGTCAAAGCTTTCTCATCCTTGAGCCTTGTCTAGTTTCAGCTTTTACTACTGAAATCTTTCTCTATTGTAAATGTCTTTCTCTGGTTGTACTTGCACTTCATCAAATTTTTGCTCCACAAGACTGAGTGGAAGTCACTGATTACTTTTAAGTGCACTTCCAGAAGACACTGCCTGGGGGCCCTGTATTTCTTTATAAGCACTGCAGGCTGTGTGGGCCTGCCTCTTGCTGGCAAGTGCCAGTTGTCCTCCTCCATCCTTAGAGCAAAGTCACATACACGTGGGAAGAGACAAGAGACAATTGAATTCTGAATTATTACAGTTAAGATAGTTCTTACTATGGATTTTAACTTTAAAATCTAGTTTTAAAAAAGGATAATATAAAGTTATTTTATGATTAAAAGGAAAAATTCCTTTTCTCTGTTAATCTGTGTGAGCTAACAAGCTTTTTTGCAGCATCCAGCTCAAAACTGTGCATCCTCAATCATTTCAGGATTCTGCTGATCTAAATTACCTTGAACAACTTTCTCAGGTGCCATGAAGAAAAGTGTTTCTCATATGCATTGAGAGGAATTCTATCATTTGATCTTGAAAATATGGTCATCAATCCACTTTGTCCGTTCCCCCTTTTTGTGATAAAAAAATAAGTAAATGATCCTGGGGATAAGTAGAGCCTTCAAGGAGGAAGATTCTGCTGTATTTCTCAGAGGCCTTTGGAAACCTGAGAAACAGAAAACCATACTGTGGGTTCCCTTTTTGTAGGTATTGCTGCCTTCTCCTGCTGAGCAGGTAAATGGAATAGATTTGTCATTGTTCTGGCTGAGCAGCCTTCATTAATTTCAAATTGAGATCTCTGAGACTTGCATAAATATTTGACAGTCTCCAAGGAAATGTTGACTAAGCCTCCACATAGAATATCTAAAGAGTTCAACAAAAAGGAAAAAAAAAACCCACCACAAAATCCTCACACCTACAAAAAATGTCATTTAAATATATCTACAGCTGTGATACACAGATGCAAACATAGATTGATAGGTAGAGGCTATAGCAGGCACTGGAAATGTGACTCCAGATGCAGATGTTGAGGTGAAATGACATGATGAAGGTACTTGAAAATAACTTACACCTTTACAGGTGCAAGGTGAGTGTTAAAAGATGAAGGTAAAGAGGGAGAAGAAGAGAGAGAACATCTTCTGGGCCAGAGCAAAGCAGTGGTTTCATAGGAATGCTGCAAATTCAAATAATCTGCCATAAATGATAATTTTCTAAACAGCATTAGCTCAAGTGATGCAAGGTTTGGTGAGGCAAACCATACACAAAACCAGGGGGAATCCTGCAGGACTGAAGGAAATTCCATTGCAGAAGGTCAGCAGCTCCATTCCAGCTGATGTTCTCAGCAGGAGTCTTTTGAGGAACCCGGGGCTGGCTACTTAGAGGAGAGCTGAGGCTGATGAATGTCCTGACTGGTACCACAGAGGGAAACTTTCATGCTTGGAAAGTTAACAAAGGGAGCTGTAGCAGGTGGTGAAAATGGGATTTCTACATCTTGAAGTTGGTGGTCAAAGTTCAGTGTCTGCTCTCATGATGTTTGGATTGCTGCAGAATGGGAAACCAAGCTTTTTTTTTTGTGTTCTCTTTTCTTACTAACCCATAAAGATTTTTACTGTGTTACACAAGGAGGCTTTTACCTGATTTGCCTCAAGCTTGATTTTGCCAGGGAAAAAAATAAGTAATTCCAAATTTCCTTAGTGACACATTTCACTCTGAGAATTGCAATGTGACACATCATATTGCATGCTTAGGAGTGGGAAAAGCAGTTATTGGCATGCTGGTGGAAATTCCAAGCTTCATGAAAGAAGAATATTAATCTTAAAAGGAGAATTCTTTGGAGTGGATAAATACAGGAATGCAAGAACATGGACCTGTTGTATTTGAGGTGACCATGTGTCTTTGCATATCAAGAAGAGGATCTAAGAGTCACATGACTGATTCTCCTCTTCCAGTTGCACTGGGGAGGAGAAATTGCTTCCAGGAGAACTGAAAGACATTTGATTTCCTTTTTGAAAGGTCAGGGTAAGATTGTTGAGTTTTCTTTTTACTGGAAGAAGATGTTCATGTGTGGGCTTGGCATTGTAAAGGAACCACCCAAAGAGGCTGGATAGTAGGACCACATTGCATGGGGGAGGTATGTAACATTTCGAGCAGACTTCACCAAGCAAATGACAAAGTCCCATTACCCAGTCCTTCCAAGTACTAGGAGATGGGATAATTATAGCCAAGATGCAAAGAGGTCATTGGCTCACCAGAACCTGGAGTTTTTAGTTTAAGAAAAACCTTGGCCACTGGCTTGATGTCTACAAACCCGGGTATTGATCCCCGTTGTCGCGCTCTCCGCATTTTCAAGAAACTAAAGAGCAGAATCTGATTGCTGGAATTCTACCCTGACTTTACCCTAAAAGAAGTCAGTTGTCTCTGGGAACAATTACTGCCTGAGCTGGATTTCCCACTAGCTGGGGTACAAGTAAGCACTACTTCCAACGCTGGGGATTTGGGAGCAGCAGGAGGGAAATGAAATTCTCCGTGGCACGACCGCGGTGACAGCTGAGTCAGCCCTGGCTCCGTGCTGCAACATTAACAATTGATGAGTAATTTACAGCTGTGAGGGGGTGTTGGGTGTTGTGGGCCTTTCTCCTGTTTGAACCTCAGGAGCAATTACTGATGATGCTGACACTACGCATCTCCCTGCAGGGGGGGGAAGGTGTTGGGAAGCTCAGCACAGCCAATGGTTCCCTCCCTCCTTCCCAGTGACGCTCTGAAGCGTAGCAGCCACGTGACCTGGAGACGTGCACCATCTCCACTGGAAAAAAAAAATAATAATGGATGAGCAGGTCTGTAGGGTCTGAAAAATATAATTTGGACATGCCAGGCTGTAAGGTTCCCTCTTGAAATACATTTCCCAACAAAGCCATTTCTGGTGGCACCAGGGAGAGGGGTACACGTGTTGGGGGGAAACCTGTGGGGGAACTTTCTGCCCCTGATGAGCCCATCATTTGATTTCCAGCACTTGTTTTTAAAGCTGGGTGATCAAGAAGCCAAGGCTCTTTCTTTTGATTATAAACATGGCTTATTTCCAGCTTAATGGCTGCTCTCACAGATAAAGCTTGAACCGACTCATAATCAGCAGAGCTGGGAATATATCTTGCTCCTCAGGATCTTGGCCCCCCGACCATTATATCCCATCTCTTGTGTAGACCTAGTACAGAAATTAGTAAATGCTGCTTTTAGGTTCTTCACAGAATTTCTGCTGTAACCCTCCCCTCTGCTCCCAGTATTTGAGCTGTTTCTCCTCCAGTAATGATTGACACTCATGGATTGCTGCTGGTTAGCTTTGAAGATCTCTGGCTTTGGGGAATGATCATGAATAAAGAGATTTTGATGTTTTCAGCTCTGATTCTTCCTGTTTTCCTGCCCTGAATTTCAGAACAATCGTCAAGTGCTTGAGTTTTCACATTTTAAAATTATTATTTCTCGGGAGTGACAGTTCAGCATTTTTTGAAATTTAAGGCCTTTACAGTTTTCTTATTTGCTCATGCAAATTTCTTTGACCCACCATCTCGTCAGGAATCTGGAAATAATGTTATGAAACTATGAAGGTACCTGAATGTGCACGCTACTCAATGTGTACTCTGCCAGAACACCTGCAAGTAACACTACTCAGTCCTATAGATTATTGACTCACCTCAGTTCCACAGTGGGGTGTTGTTTGAAAGAGATTTACTCCAAAACCAATAGGTCATTGTCATGGATTGTAGGTTTCCTACGTGATGCTTTAGGCTGTGATGAGGTCCCCACCAGAGCAGCTGTGGCACAGCTGCACCACCCAGTGCAGAGCAGCACAGGGGAGCACACGCTGAGGGAAACGTATTTGCTTTTCATTTTTTTTTCCTGATGCTGCAAATGAGTTCCCCAAAGGCCTGGAGAAATGTTTTAAGTTAAAAAGATAAACAAACAATGAGTTGCTTACTGATGAATGCTGATTATGGTGAGTTGGGCTTCTTTTTATGCATCAGAGCGCAGAATTTCCCTGCTGACATCCATTTCCACTGCTGGGCTCAGATGGGTTTGTTTCATCTTCGTAATGCATGCAAGAAAAGAAATCTCACTCCATAACACCCTTAGCCTTTCATTTGTGGTTTTTGCCTTCCCCAGAGATTGAGACAGTGAAGTTGGCCCGCTTGGTTTTCAGCAAACTCCATGAGATCTGCAGCAGCTGGGTGAAAGAATTCCCCCTCCAGCCAAAGCCCCACCGCTACTACGAGACATCCATCCATGCCATCAAGAACATGCGCAGGAAGATGGAAGACAAGCACGTCTGCATCCCAGACTTCAACATGCTCTTCAACCTGGAGGTAAAGACAGGTCCTGTGGAAGACAAATGTTAAATACAGGCTCCATTCTCGGGGGAAGCAGGCAGACTTCTACTGTGCAGGGACCTGAGGAGGACTGGCAGCCAGGTGGCAAACCTGGTCTTCAGTTAAACATTGTGGCAATAGGACATGTAGTTTCTGTGTAGGGTGTATAGAACAAAAGATGAATTTTCACAGACTTCTGGTGAAATGTTATAGTCAAACACTTGTGCTTCCTCTTCCTTCAGCTACAAAACTAGAGACTGTAGAATGGCAGTTAGAAGAAAGCAGCAAGAATCCTACCTTTAGGATCCAATTGCTGCATAATTGATTCTTTATTGCATCCTGTCACTTTAATAACCATCCTCTGCCCCAGCCACATTCTTGCCTTTAGGTGATATTAATGCAAACAGAGGCAGATGATTCCTTGGCATGTCAGTTGTCAGCTTGCTTATTCCAATTTGTAAGGGAGCCCAGTGCTTAAAGATGACCATGTATCAATGGCACAGTCCCTGAGGTGGCTGTCAAGGTTGAATTGGTGCTGCCAGTGGGCTGGGGTGTTCTGTGGGTGAGTGGATGTCTCTCAGTTGAACATTTTGTTACTCTGAACAGAGAATGGGAAGCTGAGAAGATGAGTGATTTTGCTGAATTTGATTTGTGAATGTAATCACATTTATCTGGTGAGAGAGTTCATGCAGTTGTTTGGGTTTTTTTAAACATGAGTATCTAAGGGGATAGGATTAGATTTGAAAAAAGAAAAAAGAATGAAAGCAGAGACTGGCTGGCTCCACATTTTAACTGCACTGGCATTTTATGCCTGCTGGATTCCAGTCTCAATGTAGACTTCATGCAAACTGTCTTGGATGTTCTTCTGTCTCTGTGGTTTTTGCAGTCACAGAATCTCCTGCACAATTTGATGAGAATGGCACTTCCTATTTGAGCTGAGTGACTGAATTGTAACAAATGGGACATAAGGAGCACTGAGAGTGCTACATGGGTGATCCTTGCAGGTCATCCCTTGCAGTTTGCAGCAATAAGGTGGAAATTTCCCACTGGTGCAAGTGAAGATGATCCAAGGAGTTTGTTTTTCCAGTGCAGACTCTGCCTCTAAGTGCAATTTAATGAGGACACCACTGATCTCAAGTTCAAAAGTTTGAAGAGAATCCAATTAGCTGTTTGCATTGCCTTCTCCCGAGTTGTTTTCTCAATGTGTTTCCATTGACAGGACCAAGAAGAACAAGCTTATTTTGCGGTGTTTGATGGCCACGGGGGGGTGGATGCTGCCATCTATGCCTCCATCCATCTCCATGTGAACATGGTCCATCAAGAGATGTTCCAGCAGGACCCAGCAGAGGCCCTGTGCCGAGCTTTCCGAGTGACTGATGAGCGCTTTGTCCAGAAGGCAGCCAGAGAGGTGATTCAGTTACCTGCCCTTGGCTCTGGAAGTATTAATCTATAAATTCTGTCTTTGTTAGCAGGGTGCTCTGAGTGCTGTGCTGAGCACAGGCCAGGGGGGAGCACAGAGCTGTCCACACACAGTCCATAGAGCTGGTGCCCACTGCTGGGCTTTTTCATCTTCCATAAAGGTGCCAGCCCCCACTTCTCACAACATCCAGTTCATTTAGAGAGATGTTGCTGCTATTCTTACGTTCACATGCTAACTAGGTTTAGTCCTTGGGGTGTTTTTCTTTCCTCATTTCTACAGCAGACATTTTTCTTAGCTCCAGAAAATCAGAATAAATGGATAACTGACTCCTAGGCCTCCTCAACTTATTCAAGGGCTGTGTTAAGTGCAGGGAACTCAAGATGCTTCCAAATAAACCCCCCTCAGAGTTGAGTAACATGCACACATTTCTATCAGCAGATAGGAAACAGGCACAGGAAGCCAACTACAGGAGGTAGCACAGCAGATCACAAGCAGAGCCCAGCTCTGAAATGTGATTCCAGCGTGAGGAAAGTTGCAGGGCAAAACTGAGCACTTGTGTTCAGCCAGGTTGGCTCAGAGGGGCTGAACAGATGAAGCAGCAAGGAAAGCACTGCCTGTTCCTCCCTGGAACATGTCCTCTTCTGGAGTCAAGCAGGAAAATTGCTTTGATATGGTTCTTACTGGCTCATTAAAAATGGGGGGCATTCTTTTTCACCCTCTTCAGAGCCTGCGTTGTGGAACCACCGGGGTGGTGACTTTCATCCGAGGAAATATGCTGCATGTGGCTTGGCTTGGGGACTCCCAGGTTATGCTCGTGAGGAAAGGCCAAGCTGTGGAACTGATGAAACCCCACAAACCAGATCGAGAGGTGAGAATGGTCTCTTTAAATACCCCTGGACAGTGTTCACCACTGAAGCTGACAGACATCAGCTTTATAGGGGATGCTGGGTGTTGCCTTCCTGGTGGGAGCAGCAATTCATGTTCAGCTCTCCTGCTTTGCTTGGCAGTTGGTCTGGATTTGTGTGCAAGTCCTTCGTGTTCACCTGGTGGGGCCTGCAGCCTCCACCATGCTATGTTTGTGGAAACACCAGGTATTCATTGAGGTGCTGAGAGTGCAAGGGCAGCCCCAAGTGAGCTCCTGTCTTGCTGTCTAGGATGAGAAGAAGCGCATTGAGGCACTGGGTGGCTGTGTGGTCTGGTTTGGAGCCTGGAGGGTGAACGGGAGCCTGTCAGTCTCCAGAGCTATTGGTAAGAGTGGGCTTTGATTCCTTTTTCAGACTCACTTTTCTTTTCAATTACAACTTTAATTTTATAGTTGTCACGACTTGAGGTACAGCTGGAGATAGACTTGTGAGCCATGACCTCTATATTTTTTTTCCTCTCCTACAGTTTGGGGGAATAAATTCTGAATAATTTCTTTAGCCTGGGGTAAGAGTCATGGGCTCCACACTGTGTTAACAAAAGGGCTTCCAGGTGCTGTGGCTGCAGACCCAGACTTGTGTATCCCTGTGCTGTTTTTCCACAGGGGATGCTGAGCACAAGCCATATATCTGTGGGGATGCAGACTCAGCCTCCACTGTACTGGATGGCTCTGAAGACTACCTCATTTTAGCCTGCGATGGCTTCTATGACACAGTCAACCCCGACGAGGCAGTCAAAGTGGTGGCTGACCATCTAAAGGAGAACAACGGCGACAGCAGCATGGTAGCACATAAATTGGTGGCATCTGCTCGGGATGCTGGTTCCAGTGACAACATCACTGTCATCGTGGTATTTCTCAGGGACATGAACGCGGCAGTCAGCGTCAGCGAGGAGTCGGACATGACAGAGAACTCTTTCCAAGGTGGGCAAGAAGATGGAGGGGAAGATAAGGAAAACCATGGAGACTGCAAACGGCCGTGGCCCCAGCACCAGTGCTCAGCACCTGCAGACCTCGGGTATGAGGGACGAGTGGATTCCTTCACCGACAGAACTACCTTAGGCATAGGGTCCAGCATTAACCTGTTTGATGAGCAAAGCTATTTAGACCTGACAAACCCAGAAACTAGTACACCTCAGAGTGCCAAATGTCTGCTGCCCATTCAAGCATCTAGTCCTGGCATACCAAAGAGTGTGAATTTCATCAACGGCTTAACAGTGAAGAATGAGTCACCTGAGCTCAGCACATCATCGGGCTGTGGACAGAGAGATCCCAGGGAGTACCACGGTCCTCTGAGTTTGGGGGCTGCAGGGCAGAGCATCTACAGGGTGAAGGGTTTATCCCCCATCTTCTTTGGGCTGGAAGAGGAACTGTTCAAATCCTTGGGAAAACGAGCGGAGTCCTTACACTACCGGCTCTGTAGCGGGAAGAGGCGACGAGGAGCCCGGCTCAAACCAAAGTTTCACACGGCGCTGGTGGCTCGGGAGCCTCCCCAGACAGAAGGCTCGGGTCTGTCTTTACCTCTCCAGGGCTGCAGTAGCAGGAAGCTGTCAGTCCGACACTGCCCGTGGGGGAGGCTGTCCCGGCAGCGAGCTGCCAGCGGGAGCGGCTTTGTGATGCGAGGACAAAGTCGTTGTATAGCAGAGCCGAACCTTCATCAGTGCTGTAAAATGTAACCATCTCCCTCGTGTTCCCCCCCCTCAGGCTCCCGAAATAGACATTCCCAAAATAAAAACTGGCATCATCAGAAAGCAGGGGGGGAGAAAAAAAAAGAAAAAAAGTAAAAAAAAAAAAAGTGGGCGTTTCAGAACTGTCCCCTGCAAAGCTCAACCCACGTGTACATAGATCTAGGAATTAACCAATGTAGTCGTTTCAATCTCAATAAAGTTTGCTGGTGGTGCCACCCTGAGCAATGCCACAGCCACCCGACCACCCGCACACACAGTATCTGCTGACATTCACCAGGGAAAGCCACGCAGCTGGTTCAGGCGGACAGACACGGTGAGGGAACAGCCTCCAGCAACACAGAAAGCTGAACCTGCCAGAGGGGCATCTGTAGAGCAATATGTACAGAAAGGTTCTGGTCTAGAACTGCCAAATTTTTTTAGAGTGTGGGGGAAGTTGCTGTAGTAGTCAAGGTGTGTGGGGTTTGGGGTTTTTTGGGGTTTTTTTTGTGTGTGTGTGTTCTGCTTTCTGTTAATTTCAGGCGAGCATTGAGATGAATTAGAAAATTACATCCACTGTTGCAGGTAAAAGACTAAAAGCCATACAGGGTTTTACCAGGTAACTTAGGGATGGACAAACTAGGCTCCTGCTGCTCTGTTCTCAGACTCCCATTGAGGTACAGACTCATAATTTACCCTTTTTTTTTTTCATGTAACATAAAACATGGAATATGAAGAAAAATGGGGTTTGTAGTTTAAAAAAAATACATATTTCCTGTGGCTAGAGATGCAGTGTAGGGAATTTCATATCTTTCTGGTGCTTTTAGTGGCATTTTTTCTTGTTTGTCAATTTAGTAAACTGTTCTCAATTAGTTGTAATTGAACACGATTGTGCTTAATGCTTTGAGCCAACCTCCTTCCACCCCAACTTCATCTCAGGTCTTAAAAGAAACCAATCTGTGGAGATGTTCAGTACAACACTCCTGTCACTCCACCAGTCAAACCAGAGAACTGCTTGCGAGAGATAACAAGCAACTTGATGAGCTGTTCAGTTTCAGTAATTATTTCTAGATGGCAAAGGCATCATTTAAGAGGAAGTTGCAGCATGAGGGATGTCGGGTGCTGTGCCTGGGAGGAGCAGTGCTGCTGCCATTTGGTGTTTTTCAGCCTGAGTAGCAATGGATGCTGGAGGGACCCGAAGCCAAGGGAACTGCTGGGGCTGTGTGCAGGGTTCAGGGGGGAGGGTGGAAGTCACTGCCGAGGCAGAGCTCTGCCTCAGTTAACCCTGGGATCAGAAAGGGAAGCCAGGAATGTCAGTTGCCCTTATTTTCCTAAGCAGAGTGTTCACTATCAACCTGGGAAACAAACAGTGCCCCACCAGCTCTTCCCTCCTGGAGGTGCTTGGAGACCCCGAGGGGAGCAGCTAATTGGGACGTAAGTAAGCAGACAATTCCCCTCAGCTCCACTGCTGCACACCCTGTCACTATTCTGTTACAGTAAGACATTTGGAAGAGTATGAATAAAGTCCTCATAGGTGTGTATCATACAATTCGTATCATTTTTGCAGTAACAATTTAATAAGTCTTTAGAATTTGCAAAGTATTAAATAGGAGATTATTCAAGGCAAAGGTTGAATTCTGCCAATTTCTGCTTCTTCTATATTTAATGCACTGTTTTAAAAGCAATCTGATGAATAGCAAAAGGCTTTCTGAGTAGCCAGGAGTTGGAGTGTGGCTTTAGATTCCTTTGATCTTTTTTTTTCAGACTTTTTAAAAATTCTAAATCTTATGGGTTCATTGGCTCTTACCTGTCATCTTATTAAGCCTTACTGTTGTCAACATTCTCTTTAGCTGCAGCCTATGTTCTGAGTCAGAGTTACTGAGGAAATTTGAGAAATCATGAAAAAGGTAAAATATGCAACTCTGGGGCATCTCTGCGGTGCCTTTGTTTTCAATTCTTTGCAGTAATAATGATGCATTGAGAGTCCACCTTGGAGCTGACTGTCATGCTTTGGAGAGAAAGGTGGTGCAAGTGCAATTCTTTGTGTGAGTAAATTAGGATGAAACCCACAATGGATGATAAAAACTTCTTCCCAGTTCTGCAGGAGCAGTTGAAAAGCACTGGACTGCATGTGTGCTGTTTTGGGAAGGATCTTGCTTTTTTAGGTGTGGATTCATAACTAATGATAATTCTGCAACTCGTATCATTTATCTTGCTAGCAGAAAAAAGAAAAATAATAAAAATCTACCATCATAGTTCCAGTGTGGTCAGGTAAAACCATTGTATAGATAGCAAGTGTTCATTTCTTCACTAAATGCGTATTTATAGAGTAGATAGGAACCATTTGTAAGGTAAGTCCTTTAAAGTTCTATGCTATTAAAATAGTGGTTATTGGTCTGATATATGCTGCTCTTGACTCTACACACTAGACAAAAAGCAGTGCTTTGTGAAATGCAGTGTTTTCTCTTAATGCCACTGGTGATAGGAAGTAGTTCTCTTCAGTTCAAAATCCTGTGCCCTTATTTGCTGCTTGCTGACGTAAGCAATAATCCCTCTCTAATGGTATCTTAAGTGTTCTGTATCTCGTACTTTGATTGTCTATCTGGTGACAACGTAAAAATATTAGGCTAATATAAAATATCTAATTGTATTTATTAACTGTGGATACTGAGATTCAGTCTGTGACCTGTGTTTTGTATTTTTATTGTGTATCTTAGTGGTGGTGACATTTGTATAACGATTCTTTCCAATAAAGAGCTGAAGTATCCCTTTGCCGCGTTAACACACCCCGCATCAGTTTCAGTTGACGTGTTAACAGTGTTTGCAGAACTAGGAGGTAGGTAGCAAAAACATAATTTTTTTTTTTAATTTATTTTTTTTTTATAAATTACGTTGGTTTTGAGAAAGGGACTCCAGGCTGTTTGCCTGAAGCTGCTCAAAACTCGCTTGTCAGCTCTTCACTGTGAGTACTAGTGGGATTCACTCGATCCCCACTCCAATAGTTTCCTGTGTACACTTTTTCCATGTGCAACTCTGAGGAATGTCTGCCTTGCAGAGAGCAGTATAGCACCAGACCAGGGAGCTGTTAACCCATTTTGATTTGCACTAAAGGTGGGTGGAAATGCATGTATATAACTTTTCTTTACCTAGAAGTGCCATCAATTGTCCTTGCAAGTTAAAACCATTCAGCATTTGATTCCGATTGCATTTTAAAGCTGAAGGACAATGTCAAAGCAGACTTTTACCTTATGCCACATTTATAGTGGTTCATCATCCTAGCAACTCCGCTCTGTTTTTGGAACACTGTGTGTCAGTGCGAAACACGTTGTCCTATGGGCAGATGAGGCATAATGAGTTCTGTGTTTATAGACATGGCTGCTGTAGTTCAGGTCCACTATTTCCTCACTAAATCCTCCTGACCCTGGCAATGTTCTGCAGGAAAAAAAAATGGAAATGAGAAAGATTGGTCTAAATTAGGGGCTGGTTTAGCACAACTTATTCACTCGGCACTAGTCTCGTCAACAAAGCCATCGAAGGGGATACTGCAGCTTTGTCATGCCTGTAATTTAGGGCAATCTTTCTTTAACTCATATCCTCTTTGCAACAGGAACAAAACTTTCTACCCTTGTATCGTGTGCAATAAGTAATAATGAAGCATTAACACAACCTCTGACTTCAATGTCCATATCCCTTCCCAGTCCTCGCTGATCAGGCGGTCGCACTGTACTTGCCAGCATTAAAGCTAAAGAAGAAAAATAAACCCCACCTACTAGGGTCTAGTACAACTCTTGTATGTCACAGTTGCATTCTGTTAGGTTTTTTTCTCTCCTTCACTCTAGAAGACATCTTGGGACAAGAACAGGGGAAGGTGGCTGAGATCACCCTGAGTACTTCTACTCCTGCACGAGCACTTGTGTCGCTAGCCAGGCGTGTTGTCAGTCACTGCACCAGGTGCTCCTGTTGACCTTTCTGTATGATCTTGTTCATTAAGCTAACATGTTCTCTATGAAGTGAATAAATTACAGCTAACCATTCAATTGTGTTGGGACTTTCCATTTGCAATCTTGTTCTACAGTTCACATCAGAGTTTAGTTATTACCATGTATTAGTCATCCATATTTTATTTATGAAAGCTGTTTATAAAGAAAAAGAAAAAAACTGTTGAAGTTTTACCAATATCTTAATAAAACAGTAATTCAAACCACACTTCAGATAGTCTGTTTATTTAAAAGCTCACAAAACCAGCAACCAACATCTGAATTATGTCTCTTTCACTGGAGTGAAAGTCCATTTGCACTGTGTGTAACAGAAAATGACACTGTTCAGCACTGTGAGCCCATGTGGTTACCCAGGACCTGGGAAGGAGCTGCTGAGGCACAACATAAGTTAATTTAGACAAATAAGTCTCCCAAGCCTGCTTCCCCACATCTTATTTATATAAATGAGGTTTTTAACAAGTTCTTCATAAGGTGAGCAAAGCATGATGGCATGGCTCAGTGTTGGTCCCAGCACAGGCTGGACACCAGCTCCAGAATAGCTGATGTGCCTAATCAACATCATTTCCTTCAGCTTGGGCCCCCTATTAAGAGCAAAGCATCTGTGAGAGTTGAAGAGGCAGAGCTCCATGATTACTGCTAATTGAGCTGTGCATGATAATCAACATGCAGCCCTGCACAACAGTAAACACACACTACCAGAGCACACAGCTCTGAGCTGCACCTCCCTCCTCCAGCTGGGAAGTGAAGAACCAGAGGATGGGGCAGAAGCTGTGGATCCTCCTCAGTTCCTGTTTGAGCAGAGGAGACTTAAGCATTTAAAGCTAACATGGGTTTAAAAAGGCCACACAGAATTAAGCACAATTCACTGCAGAATTCAGGAAAAGAGTGACAGGTGTAGGGCAGGAGAAAGCTCCTCTCTAAGCCAGCAGCTGTTACAGCCACTCAGCACTAAGGAGCAAGCCCAGCCTGGTAGCAGGTGCTGCTCACCCTGACAGACTGCTTCTACCCTTAGTTACACAAAAACATCTGGAACTTCACACCAGAGTTCAACATTCATTTTATTAACAAAGTGCAAACAGGTTTAAACTATGAGTTGTACAGCACTTCCACTGTGGGACATTCTCACAGAAACAAACATCAGTACAGCCAGCTGAGACAAGGACAACTACTGCTCACAGCTACTCATGCTTTGTCACTAACCAGGTATTCAGCTCTCCTCGTAGCTTCACAAGTAGTTTAGCAGCTCAAAAATGCAACACACAGTGGCAAAGAGTTTGGCAATGTGATGGGTTGGTCCACTGAGGAAAAACAACTGCAGTGCCAGCTACTCACCCCCAGCTCTCAATCCACAGCGTCCGTGGGGCTCAGCAGAGGCACAACCAGTCCATCCCGTTTAAAATGAGGCCATTGACACATTTGCAGCTCTCCCAGTGACACAACAGGACACATGTCCTGAAATGGGGGCTCCAGCACCTTTTGGGCATTTTTTTTTAATCAGAGCATCTGAAGCTGGCAGAGCCAGTAGGAATGCAACCTTCAGTGTAAAGCTTTCAAAGGTCACTTTGCCCCAGTAACAGGTTTAAGACGACTGCAGAAGAACCACAGGAGGGTAGTTGACAGAATGGAGTGTGCACACAACCACCAACACCAGCCTTGGGAATAAATGCACCACCTCTTCCCAGGGACACGAGCCAGCAGGTCTTCAGGCCCCAAGCCCATCCTCTACCTGCTCCAAAGAAAGTCAGCTTCCATTGGAACCCTCGTTTGATTCAAGCAAATACAACTGTGAGTCAACAATTTACACCAGAACTTAAATCTAAGCAGGGGTCTCTACTGATGACTACAGAGGGTGCAAAAGAGACAGTGCTGCCTTGGCCTGGGGTAACTTCTCAAGACTGCTTAGAAAGGCAGGACCTGCCTGGTGCTGGGCAGCCACAGCAGCAGACCCAGGGCCCACCTCTCTGCTGTTGGTCTCCTGATGACAGACCTCAGCTCACCCAGCCCCACCTGTCTGCTCCCAGTAAGATGGACACTGCCTCTGATCCCAGAGCAGCACAGGGAACGTGCATCCGCAGGGCTACAGCCACCTCACAGCCCAGCCAAGGCAAAGAGTTCCCATTACCTGGTGCTGTCTTCTCCAGTCACAAAGCTGAGATCATCAGGACCCACTTGGTCACCCTCAGTGAACGCTGAGCACCGCTCCAAGGCTGGAAACAAACAAACCCCAGTAACCTTTACCAGATGAGCAATCACAACACAGCAAGTTACTGTTCCACCACCTCAGGGCCCCCACACTGTACTTCATCTCTCTTATACCAGCACATGATGTGCTTGACACAGGGTTAAGACTGCCACAGGGTGTTAAATTTAAGATATCTTCAAGTCAAGCATAGATATGAGTTATGTTTTGATTCTTCTGATGAGCTGTGAGGTTTGGTGCCTGCTGCAGACAGCAAACTCCAGTTACTGAGCTGAGCTGCTGGGCTGTGCTGCTCACACCTTGCAGGACGCTTCCTCAGGCCAAGATGTCAACTTCACCTTGCCCCAGTTGTCACCTCAGAGCTTTTAATTTGATCAGAAGGTTCAAGATTTTCAAGGAAATTCAAGATGAGTATTTGAAACTACACTCAAGTGCTCAAAGCACATTCCTGCCAATTAAGATGCAAGTCCATGATTAAGGCAGTGGTTACCTCCCTGAAACTGGGTGACTGGCAGTGCCAGGCACAGGGAGTTCCAATTCAGAAGAACCAGAGCTATGGGTTTTCCAACCCTTCCCTGTGAGACTTCACCTAAACTGACTTCTCAAGGCCAGAAGGAGTTTCCCTCTCCTGTGTTGATCTGTTTTAATTAGGATCCCAAGAGAAGGGTTCCAGATCTTACTGGCACTTCTTTGAGCCTTAATATCCCCAGAGCACTACCAGCTGGATCACAGCAAGCACACAGGAGGTTGTGGGAAGGTGGGCTTACAGTCAGTTCTACCTTCACTCGAGGATGGGACAGAGAAGGCATTGTTAAATCTCTCTGAGACAGAAGAGGCATCCTCCTGCTCTTCATTTTCTGTGTCACATTCAATGTCACTGTCGCTGCTCATTCCTGGTAGGAGATGAAGGACATGCTTCTGACATACCCCAGCTGAAAAAACAAACCCAAAGAAAAACCCCACAAGGCAAAAATGATGGCAGTAAGAGCTGTGTAGCTGGAGCATTCAACTTCTTCACACCTAAGAGTTACCAGTAACATACACCAAGAACAGTCAGGAGAACAAGAGAGAAGGAGTGTGTTCAGAGAGAAATGTATTTACCAAAGCACTAAGGAATTTGACAGAACAGCAGGTACTGGTTTTGAGAACAGCCTCATTTTGCTGTGCAGCTTAGCTCAAGTGGAGCAGTTCCAACATGTCACCAGCTGAGTGCAGACTCAGGTGTCCACAGCTCCTTCCTGTCTGAGCTGCACTCCCCTGCCAGCTGCTTGGGCAATTAGGACAGAAAATAAAGGAGCTTTTCTAACAGGTAAGAGGTAGCATGACCTGTGGGGCAGATGTAACTCCCAGATCCTTCAAGCAGCAACACTCTATTCAAGTCTCACACACAAAACCCAGCTTTCTCTACAAAAAAAGAACCAGGGCTGCTGATAATCAATGTGGATTCTTTTGTTTTGACAGCAAAATTCTCCCTTTTGTACAGTTTTATAGGTGACAAAAAGGGTTCATTCTTTTATTTCTTGAGTGCTGATACTCATTGCTAAGAAAAAGCAAGTAGTTAAGTGAGGTGCCAACTCTAGTTGGTTTTTTTTCTCTGAAAGGGGGAAAAAAAAGTAATATTTGTTTCCTGGGGTTTTTAACAATGAAGTATTTCAGTTTTTCAAACATTTTCCTGTTAGGCTCTCTGCTATAATAGGAGAGCTGCAGGAACGCATCATGATCACGCTGCAGTGACTAAGAGCAGAAATTCAGTTTTGTCACTGAGAGACCTTCTGTAAATGCCAACTCCTACACAATATTGCACACTGCAGATAGAGATGGATGCTGGCACCTTAATATAGGCTTTGCGCTACAATTCAGTCATTGAAATTCAAATTAGTGCAGGGGTGGAAGGCAGGAGAGTTTTAGCAAGATAAGAAAAACTCTTCTACGTGGACTTGCAAAAGAAAAAAAGGCAATATTATTTTTTTCCAGCATGGAAAGGATGCAGGAAGGGAGGGGGGGAAAGTTTCCTCCAGGTCTCTAAGGAAACTGGCTTACGTACCACAACACCCGACACGAATGAAATGTTGGAGAGATTCTGGTGGGGATGTGGTGGTTGTTACTGATGTGGATTGCCCCTGAAGGCAGAAGCCTTAAAAGCCAAGGACACTGGCTACTTTTAATTAGATAAGAAATTATTTTCAAGGCCATGCAACTCAACACCAAAGCAAAGACCCGGATATGTGTCAAGAGGTACAAAAAGCAACCAGCAGTCCAGAGAAAGAGTTATCTGCTGGGTCTTCACCTTCCTGCTGCCCTTAACACCACTGCTTCTCACAGACAGCAGTGACACAGGATGTTCTCCTCTCATTCAGATTTCTACTACAGCTAAATAATGCTACAGCAAAGTTAAACAGCCATGAAAACAGACTGTAGGGTTTTTTTCCTTCTTTTTCCTTTCCCTTCAAGCTATTTCCATTACAGAAGTGGATCATCATAGACTGGAGTGTTGTCACATTGCATTTACCCTCTACAACATCCAATTTACCTTCTTCTGGCCCTGCAGAAGCCCCTTCAGAAAGAATACCCTGCAGTTCACCAGTTTCAGAGTTGTTTTCCAGACCACCTGGCTGTGCTCCTTCTGTACGACATCCTTTAGAATTTGATCTTAAAGAATTGAGGAGAAACACAAAAGCTCATGTTAGAAATTCTGCTTTAATCCAACTGTGGAAATAAATCCTTTTAGTGGCACATCTAGTTTTACTCATTGTTTAAGTCTCTTGCATACCTACTTAAACTTCCAGCTTTGATTGATTGAGAAAAATAGTCTTATAGAAATAGGCTTGGAAAAGTTTATAAGGAGTATTTTCAAAAAAATGGTGACTCTTGCTAATTAGAAAAAAATAACCTGAGCACTCCGTTGCTCTTAGTTTAATTAGCCAACAGGAAATTATTATGAAACTGCTAAAAAGAAGAGTCAGAGGGAAAAAAATTATCTTAAATGAGGAAATCAATAGTGATAAATTTCGGTTAGAGGATATTTTGAAAGGAACAGTGGGAAAAGACTAAGCTTGCATTTCAAATCAAGGTGTCAGACTACATCCACATCAAAATAAGACAAAATAAGACAAAAATAAATAAAAAAGATAACTTGTAACCTAGTTATAAGACCAAAAATTGATAACCAGAGGGAAGAGCAGCAACCAAGAAAACTTCAAAGTAATTTCTCTTCCATGCTACAAGCACCTGGTTTGAGTAGATTGGGTTTTTTCTTTCTAGATCAAGGGAAAGTGGGGGAGGAGATAAAAAGAGGAAAAAAGGCTAAAACCCTCACCCTAGAGCTCCAACTTTTCTGGTCTTCTCTACAGCAGCTAAGCCATTTAAGCCAGAAACTCCCACATCAGCATCTGAACCTTCACAAGGTCTTTCCTCTGGCTTGGGCAGTGCCTCAGAAACGTTGCTGTTAGCCAGAGGCCTGGCAGAGTGATGTCGACTGCTCAGCTTGGAATTCCCTGCTGCACCTGAGAAAAGAGGGAGAGAAACTAAGCACATCCAGCCTTACTTCAAAAGGCTGAACATCCAGTTGTTTTACAGCACAACTTTGGTTCCAAACGTGCATGCACAGCACACTTCCCTCACCCTCACTCATAAAATTATGAGAGGGGCAAAATACCAATTCTGGTGTTAAGTATTTTCTTTCATTATTATCCTTAAGGAAGGGCAACAATATCACATCATTCTTTCATCACCTGTCTCCAGAGTTATCTTGAATTCCCTTGAAGTCAGCTGACAACTAAAGCCCAGGTCAGTACTTTTGATCTATGATTTTCAGTACCAAGTTAGGTCCTGAAACATCTTCTGAGAGACCTGAAGTAACCTGTAACAGGTATTTATGTTCTGGGAAGCCAAGGGTGTGGCACTGTTTCTCAGCAGATCAGCTAGTGCATACCTACCCTGACCTTAACTGAGAAAAGGTCCAGTTCAGTTTCAGGGAAATTTCAGTTGCCAAGTCAAAGACTTCTTAAAAAGCCTGTGTACAATGGGTGCATCCCACCACTCCAGTAAAGATGACCTTGTTTACCTTCAGCAGCCTGGCTGTCTCCCTTTAATCTCAGATTGCTGTCCCCACAGTCCATGGCTCGGCGTAAGGACAGGCTGCCAGCTGCTCCCGAGCGAAGGGGTTTGGGTGCATTACTTTTCTTACTTGCAGCTGCAAAGAAGTATTTAAAGATGTGTCAAGTAGTTGAGTTAAACTGCTGCATTATTCTGTCTTTATGCTTGTTTTAAATGAAGTTAAGCTTTGCAGCAATCACATTGATCATTAGCTCCCAATCCTGTACCAAACACCTTCTGCTGTTCAATTGGTTTTTCAACTCACGTTTACATTTCTTGCCCATCTTGGCTCCAAAATGCAAGCAGTAACTTGAATCAAAACCCAGATGACTGGAAAATCATTTCTATCAGGCAACAGGGAAGTAAAAGAGGATTAGCAAGTGCTTTTATTCAGGATCATAAGCAACAAAGCACTTGCACAGCCTTCCTGCTGGTATTCAAAAGATGCCACACTGGCTTACCAGTGCTGCCAGAAGGACTCTGTCAGCACCTGAACACAGACTGATACACAGGAACCTCTTTGAAAAAAGTCTCTCCAAAGAGAATCTTAGCTTACTCGAATTTTCAAGATTGAGTTCTTAAAGCATAGCAAGTCTGGAATTTCTAAATTCTGTTCACTGTCAAGCATCATGAAACATCCTCAAGTTCACAGATGCGCCAGATGCAGAGGAGCAGTCACGATGGGACCTTCAGCCAGGATCAGTTCAATTTAATTCCAGAACATTCTCACTGCAACAGGCATGTTACAGGCTGGGGAGCAAAGGTTTAGGTGCTTGTACCAAAAAGAGCTGAAGCCAGTTTCATCAACATTGACATACTCAAAGGCAGTGTGGGTTTTACATTTCTGCATTCTCAGGGCTGAACTTGAGGATGACCAACAAGAAAAAAGCCTACTTCCAGGATATATAAACCACCCAAACAACTCACACCTGTAAAAATGACATTTAAATCCCCTCTGTTCTTTCCTAGGCACTTACAATTCCTTATGTAACAACTGGTAACAGAAGACTTTGTCAGTAGTTCCATTCCTATTTCTTGCAGCTTGCTGCAGCTTTCTGTTCCACAGGCAGCTAAAGCACCTTGCTCAATGGAGAAGAAGCTAGGCTGTCCATCACAGGAGCCAGCATTGCTGCTCCTCACTTCTGAGAGTTGGTTTTTAACATCAGACATCTTGCTTCGAACTTCAGCCATCTGAGTTTTCAGCCTTTTCAGCATCTTCAGGTCAGGCGGCACGCGCCACATCGCCTGGTGTCTGCGCTGCTCCCGATCCTTCAGAGAATAGGAGGAGGCTTTACCAAGGGAGAGATGGAAGAACACAACAGGTGAGCAAAACTCTTCTCAGATAAAACCAGACAGCTATTTTTCAACAGCTATTAAGAATTTTACCTTTTGTCCTGCTATGAAAATGAGGGATAGAGACATTCTTCTGGACTGGTGTGACACCATGACACTGAACTACTACTCCCTACTGCCAGGCAAGCTTGAGTTCACAAGCCTGCTTGCCAGTTAATAGCTAATTTTATAAAAAAACCTAACTAGGGCTTGTATAAGATTCTCATCCCACCCCCATTTCATGTTAATGTGGAGAACTCAAAGAAATCTGAAAATAGGGGAGGAATTCCCTTAAGTACCTAACACCAGATCAGGTCAAGGAGCTAATACCTGAGTAAGCCTCCATGCTGCTCAGCCAGAATTAGATCAACTCTGATGTCTATTCAGAGCCTTATGAAATCTCTAAGTGATTCACTGCAGATTCAGCTGTTCAAAACTGGAAAGCCATGTGGCTCTTAGAAACCTTCATCTTAGGAGGTGAAGTTGGGCAAACTCCAAATGTAACAACAGCCTTCTCTTAGTTGGCTGGCTTAGTTGGCAGTCAAAGCTTAAGGGAACCTCAGCAAAACAGGTAATTTCAGCTGTGCAGCCAGCAGCTAGAGCTGACCAGGAAGCCATTCAACACAACAGGAGAGCATAATCACCTTCACAAGCAGTACAGCACAAAGTGGGATGTCCCCTCTTAAGGTCCTTTTGTCTATGACTTTTTCCAAGCAAAACACAGCTGAGACTCACAAGACCCCTCCCCTTTTCATTCTTATGGAAGTTACTTCCATTTTTGGAAATATGGATTAGGTTCAGCTGAAAATTCATCTGACTGTTTAAGTGACCACAGTCAAAAAAGCTACTCACAAAAGAACAAATCAGTTAAGGTAGCTTTTAGATTCAGTAACACCAATGTGATTGTTGCAGCAAACCCAAGCATTTATTTGTAACAAAAAGACCATTATTTCTCTTCTGTTATATTAAGTCACCAAATGGTTGACCTGAAGTAAGATGTTGCTAGGTCCAAACAAGTATTAATCATGATAAATGCAGTTTGATTTCATTTTAATTCTTCACTAAGAAAACAAGACAAATGAGCAACCTTCAGTAACAGCCAGGGGTGCCAGAACTGCCAGCCATCCTGCTTTTGCTGTGATTGAAGTTAATTGCTAGTTTTGGCTGAAGGGTCCTAACTAAGCCACAAATACTCTTACAAGTCTTCAATTATTTATTTATCATCACTGTATTTTCCCGCTGACATTTTTATTTTTCTTCCACAAGTGCTTACATGTGCTTTTCCAGCCTTACCACAACACATATTTTCCAGGTGTGTATTGAATGCCTTGTTCATACAGAATTAAATCCCAGGATTTCTTCTCTCATTACAAGACACTGTGTTCCTGGTGCTCTCAGCCAAGTGTACAGACTGTGTGAAGTGAGAGGTGTAACAGCTCCCTCAGCAGATAGATGTTCCGTGTGGTTTGTTTTTCAGTGCTCACCCCTTCTAGAAAGGGGCTTTTCACTCATCTCCCATAGTTGTAGTCAAAGAAACTGCATGAGCTGTACTCTGCAGTGTTGCTACACAAACCAGCCAGCCTGTCATATCCCCAAAGACAAGATGAGAGACCCTCCTTGATGCACACTTCTGGTTTGAGTTGAGTCATTCCAGAGTTCTCAAGCTGAGGTCAGCCATTAAGACAAGGATGTGTTGGATGGAGCATACTGATGAGCAGAGATGAGGCTGTGGAAGTTCAGTCATCAGTGAAGAATGCCTGTGGCCCTCTTTTCCCTCTCCCCTCCTCAAACTTGCTTCTAACTCTGGGACTGCATTCTCAAGACATTGCCAAGTTGGAATGAAATCATCTGAAATGTACAGTTACCTCTGTTCTGCAGAAGAGATGAAGGTGGTCGTGGCTGAAGGCCCCACAGGTTTTCCATACTATTTCTGTCTTTTAGGTCTAACAAGTGGATTAAAATCAAGGGATCTATATCTAGTAAACTGCTACTGGCTGTTGAGCCCAGGGCACTTCCTCCCCTCCTTGAAGATCTTCCACTTGCACTGGTGTAGCCATGGCTAGAACCTAAGGAAGAGTTACAGGAAAAGAGTGGGCACAGACGTGACACAGGTGAGGCATAAAAACAAAAGGTCAAGTTCAACAATCAGATGAGGAATGAAAACAGTCTTAAGAAATTCAACGAGACTTCAGCATTATTTTATGGATTCTGAAAGCAATCAGATATACTTCTAACAAAAAGTCTAAACCAAAAAGCACCAGATGGCAAAAAAAAAAAAAAAAAAAAAAAAAGGATTGCACCTTGTATCTTTTATGTGAACCTCATAATAGAGTGGTAAACAAATCAATGCAAAGAGCATTTATTGTGAAGAAATTCCCATAAACTTCCCAGGTTCCTGCTGTCAAGGAAGGGGGGGATAAGGTGGGGAATCTTCAGCTGAGTTCTGTGTTACAATGGTCTCATCACACAGTGGCCAAGACACTCAAAAGTTGAAGAGAGTCTTCAGAGAAAATAGTTAGATCTGAGAGATTAAAATTCCAGTTTAATAGAACTTCCAACACAGACTGGTGACACTACTGACTCAGACTGGAAAACAGTACAAGCAAGTAAATGCAAGAAGTTCCAAGTGAAGAGACTGTCAGCTCTTGCAAGTGCTGTCAAAAACTACTTTCTAAAAGCTCCTAAATAAATGTTATCTCTACAGCCACTGTCTTCCCACAACTTCCCAGCTTACGAGGAATTGTCAGGAAGTTTTTAAACAGCACCTACGAGCAGGACAGTTAAGAAACTCTACCAGGCCCTAGTAGGCTTCCACAGCAGCACATTCACTTGCAGTGAATGCCAGTTCTGATTTGTCATAAATAAGTATATATACATATATATATATGCACAGACAAATTTCTTTCAGAATCTTATTAACCTATGGTTTATTTAGGCTACAATCACCTCTAGGCAGCAGAGGGCCTTGGCATTTAAAATATATTTCTGCTTGACTTGTAAGGATTCTTTACTTCATTCTCTCCATGTACTTCAGGTTTTACAGTGCACTAAAACCAACTGAACGTGTCATGAATTTCAAGGCCACACAGCCAGCAGCAGAAATTGCTTGTCAGTCTACTTGGGATTGGCATAGAAAGGGTTCATAAGAGGCAGGAAAGTCTCCCTCCAACCTTATGGATAATTTTTAAACAAACACGTTTAAATTTCCTCTTTAAAAAAAATTGAGCCAACAAAATGCTTCTGCTTCACTGCAATAATTGGTGCAAACCACATGATGCAGCATTTCCAAAAATAGAAATGCCTGCAGAACACACAGCTTGGTGCTGCTTCCAAGAAGAATAGGGGAAGGAATCCAGCAGCGTTTCACGCATGTGGGAATTCTGAAGGCTGTTTTTCATACCTGATGCTCCAGGAGTAGCAGCAGCTGCTGCATCCTCCATGAGATCTCCTTCTTCCAACTCCATGTTACTGCTATATTCCACATCATTTTCTCCAGACCTTTGGAGATGATCAGGGTAGAAAAAAGTAGAAGGCAATCATTAGCTTCTTGCAGCTCTCAATAAGTGTTATGGCACACACTTTGAAACACTGTGAATAGTATTTTCTGCACTCCAAACCACACAAACTGAATATTTTAAAGCGTGGTAATTAAATGACTGATTCACTAACCAGGAGTTCAAAAGTGCCATAGTTATCCAGACTGCAAAATCTGATCCTGCAAATTTCTGTATTTGTATGTGTTACGACACATTCTCATGTTTTATTGAAGATTCTAGGATTTGACATTAGTATCTCAGCCAGGAAGCTTAAGAGTCTCCAGCAAAAGTAACTGTCTGTATTATTATCACTCTCCTACTCCTATAACACATCCTAATACCAAACCTCTCTTCTGTTACAGTGTTTTAAAACAGATTTCTTTATAGTATTTTGGGAAAGAATCTTCACAGACTATCACTTGTCAAAGACAGAATACATCACTAAAATAAATTAAGACATTGGAAAGCTAGCAACTAGCTGATGGAAAATCCCATGTTTAGTGTTAACTCCATCAGTTCATGTTGCTTTCAATACAGGAAGCACTCCTCACATTGCACTGAAATCCCCCCCACATAAGAACTGTGATAAAGCAGATTAATCAGTTCTTAAATCAGTCACTGGAATCAGGATGATTACTCTGGGACATAAGGTACTGAAAAGCATTTGAAGTTACTTACATAGTCTCTTCATCAATATCATTTTCTTCTGTGTTACTAGTTGCTGTTGAACTAGCTGAAGAGCTGCTGCCATCGAGGTGGTTCACCTCATCTTCTCCAGCAAGATCTATATCCAGGTCACCATCAGAGAGCTCATGCTTCAGGGAAACCAGAACAAGTCTTTACAAACAGAAACACTTCAGCTGCATTTTGATGCATTTGCCAAAAGCATGAACAGAAACTCTCCCCCCCAGAGTGTCACCATGCAAGAGTTAGGAGGGTCTCATAGCACAATAAAAACTAGGAGAAGTTGGATTTTTTTTAAGCTGCAACTTGGAAAGTTTTTTATGGTGGGATGTATTAGCTCTGTTCTGGAACATCTCTCTAGTGTCATCTTGCTGCTCTCTCTTAAGTGTGTTATCTCTTACTTTCACATTGAGAATAATTTACAGTTCAGAAGATGACCTATGTTTCTACTACGTTATCTTAAAACACATAAACAAAGAGGCAAAAAAAGACAATTCCTACATTCAAGTCTTCATGCTGGACCTTCTCCTCCTCCTCTTCCTTGCTATCTCGCACTGACCCTGGAGCAGCAACATTCTCAAGTAGTACTTCAGTGCCTTGTCCGGATTTCTTTGATCTGGTTTCAGAACCATCATCATTCTGGGGACTGAGATGAGTGTCTGGAGGTGAAATGCCCCGGGATTTCTGAGTCCGGGAAAGTTCAATTGCAAGCCTCTGAAATATGGGAAGGATTCACATCAGTACACACAGAAGATGACACTGAAGCATCACCAACACATCATGGGAGTTTATTGACCTGCATATATAATGCTTTAATAATGTGAATATCAAACTACCAACAACAACTCAAGTAAACTGTCAAACATGTCTTTTTAACCTAAAATGGGTAATTACTGGTCAGTAAAAGGTGATTTTACACTAATATATACTCCACTTACTTCTTTAAGGTTATTTATTTGTTGGATATAGCTTGTCTGAGCTGCTTCCAATTGAGCAATGTACCAGTGCTGATCTCGACACTTTTGGAAAAAGGTTGGAGAGCGGACCTGGAACCTTCAAAACAACATTTGAAAAAGTTTCGTTGTTTTGTTTTCCCCCAAATCTGAAAAGCCCTGCATAAGAACACCATACAACCCAAAATCTAGTGATGAATTTAAAGACAAGATGCACTTCTGTACTCAGTAGCATGAATGCACTGAAGGGCAACAGTAACTAGGAGAGGCAAATTACCTTTACAAACCAACAGAACATAATTAAACATCATAAAGCATTTCACAGGAGGGAGAACAGGACTATACAGAGAATATTTGAAGCAGACAGGTAAAGCTTCTGTATTTTGTCACAACATCAAAATTTCCATTGCCAGCATTAGTTCTCTTACATTACAGCCTTGATTCCTAAAGTTTTCCTATGCTCACTGTAACTGTTTCTAAAGGAAGGGAGGAAACACTGTTCCTTTAATTCAGTTAGCTACACATCTCCAGCCCAGTCTTACTAATGTCAACATAGCTACTTCACCAAGAGACAGATGTGCTTAAACTTTCCACAGCTCCCTTCAGCACATTTTCTTCTTCAAAGCCTGTAACAACGAAATCCACTTATGACAAAACATGTCACAATTATTTGAAACTCAACTACTTAATTATCTCCTATTTCAGCCGTAGGCGTGCTCCCCAGTGAAACAGCAGCAGAAAGGAGCCCCACTGAGTTGTCTCTCTTACCTGAGGATGACAGTGTCATTTTGCCTGTTTAAATAGCCCTCGTTGGCCAGCAAGTCTAAACGGAAGAATCTGTTGTAGCCCCAGCACTCCCCAACTTCAAAATCAGAAGCAAACTCTCGAATTATGTTTTTGGTGGAATCGTTGGTGGACTGGTGAACCATTTCTACCCGGTACTCATACCTACACAGGGGAAGATGGCAGGGATTCATAACCAAAACAATGATGTCAGAATTGTTCAGTGTGGCACGTGGAACAGAACTGCACTTCCCAGGAGGCTTGCACACCCAGGTGAAAAGGTGGGTCAGTCTTAAAATTTTACTGCATGTTTACTATAAACAGTACAAGGGGGAAGAAAGTAGTAACAGGGAGCAGTAAGCCAGCTGTAGGATCAAATGTGAGGAGACAGATACTCTTATCAGTTCTCTAGCCAGCTTGCTTTTTATCTTGAGAAAGCCACTGAGTATTAACTTTAACATTTTATCTTAGGGCACAGTTCAGAGCTCAATGGACAACAGAAGTCCCACTCTTCTTTTTTGAAGGGCTCTGCATCAGTCCTTAGCAACACTACAGAACCTGAGGGCATTCTCTACAAACCTCTCCAGGTGCTTTGTCAATAGAAAAGGAAATCAGCTGCTCTTACTACAGGTTTGCTTACTTGGATGTCTCTGGCAATCCAGCGGAGAGCTCCAAAAACACAGACAGGTAGTAGCCCCGTACTACTCCATTGCCATCCTTGAAATAAAAAAAAATTGAGATAAATTGAATTAAAAAGAAAGTAAAATCCAGAAAAACAAAATGGAACTCATCAATACAGCCCTGAAGTTTAGAAAACTGCTTCAATCACTACAGAATTTGGAGCAGTACTCTATTTTGTATGCTACACTTTTAGTTTTTAGTCTCCAGTGACCTAGAACTCTACCTGTAACTTGAATCCATGTGGATTTTGCAATTGGAAGCACATACAGTCTAGTATTAGTATCTTGATATAAATCTCAAAACAAGGGTTTTAATCACTCTCTTAACATCCGAGGTGTTCAATTAAGTGGAAGAACAAATAGACAAACCCCTGCCAGTGTGTCAACATTTCTCTAATACATAGGAAAAGCAGTAAAAAGCTCACAAAATCTACTTGGCAGTTTATTACAGCCCAATTTTATCAAATTCTCAACATGAAAACAGGTCAGGTTAAACATTAGTTCAAAAATATTTTACATACAGCTGCATTTCAAAGTTACTTAATCTGTCATAAGAGAAGCAATTTCTTTAGAAAAAAAACCCATGCAACATGAAAACGTTAGGCCAGTTAACTGAGAAACAATATTAGAATCACCAGAAATCAAGAAAAAAATATGGCAAAACCTCCATCACACTCACCTTAACCAAGGAGGAGGAATGGCTCAACTTGAATCCTCTAGGTTGAAGAAACATTTCAACTTACCATTAAAAAAAAAATACTTTCAGTGCTTTCTGACAGCCCACCTGAGGTAGTCAGTCCTGAGTTTACACTACTCTGAAAACTATGCAAGGGTCCACCTCTGTACTGCAAGAACACAATCCTGTGTACATGTGGGCTTAACAGATTAACCCAGTTCTCTGAAAATGCCATCTAAGTCACTAGGAAACAAAACTTGGACTCCAGCACTAAACACATTTCTCCCAACACAGCTGTAGCAGCAGCCAGAGCTTCTTGGGAGCACTGACCAGGCTGTAAAAAGATCCCACCTTGTGGGTTAACTTCCAACACCAACACATTGCATCAGAGATCTGAATATTCAGCCCACTGAAAGGCCAGGTTTTAATGGCAGCAGCTGAGAACTGGATGCACAGCTAAACAGACTCCCTTAATATTTTGTCCTCCCAGCTTCCCAAATAAGCATTTTTCATAAACATGGCAAGTTATTCTACACCTCAGTTCTGCAAGAAACATCTGCAAAAGCCACTCAGACAAAAAGGGTAAAAATATCTATTAAAGTTCCTATGGCATACTGGTAAAACCCATCCTTATTGCTTTTAAATTAAACAGATAAACTAGACTGAGAATGTTCAGGCTGGATATCTGGAGGCCGAGAGGGAATACTCTAATGGCTGGTGATAACTCTACAACCTTATTACATTCTCTTCATTCAGCTTTTTATAACAACACAAGACGAGACTAACTGGTATTTCCTTACAGGAGAAATTCATGAATGCTGGTTAAGTGTTTTGGATGGGATAACAACTCTAGTTGAAAATGTAACTCACTGGATAAACTTTTAACCTCCAGCAGAGTCCTGACACTTGAAGAGGTGGGCTGTAGACAGGATCAGCTCGCTGACGCAACGTACTGTTGAGAAAGGAGGAAAAAAAAAAACATTTGCAGTTGGGACAAAGCAAAAACTTCCATGAAACAGAAAGCTGTAGATGCACTTGCACTCCTACACTCTAGAGCCATCCTTTATGCTGCACAGAGTAAGTGGCAGCATATGCAGCCCATGCAAAATGTTGTGTTCAGACAAATACTTGTATTTCTTGCAAAATTATTCAATCATTTTGAAAAATGAGTAGTCTGCATTTATACTGGAAAATCTTTTTCACCAGCAGTTTAGCAGGGGTAATTTTTAATCTCATAAACAATAGATTTTTAAATTAAATTCTTCTAGCTTAGTTTTTATCTGGATACTATGCATATTGAGAGATTACTCCTTGTTTGAAAGAATACTCATGTACAGAAGAACCAGAAAAAGCTTCCCAATATTCACAGGAATTTAAGATACATTCTTACCTGAAGTTTTCCAAGACAAATGTAGTTGAGTCATAGGCTGGAACCAATTCACTGAGGAGGGGAAGAGGAAATGAATATATTAGAGTTGAATAACATGACATTATAAAAAAACAACTTCTGGAATCTTCAAAAGCATTTAAGTGATTTAGGTCACTGGAGCCACAGAAATTCACTAGGACTACATTGGGTTATTTCAGTGCTTCCCAAAATTCCAATCATAAGCCTTCTTCCCAGTACCCTTCCATGTGATATCACAGAATAAAACAAATGTCACAAGGGGAAGTGTAACCAAAAGTATTTACCCTTTTACCTGTGATGGGTAATAATCTCTAAATATATTCAATTTTTTATGTAAGACTCTTTGGTTGTTCTAGAAAGGATGAAACTATTGCATGGCTGAAAGAACAAAACTCAAATTATTTGAGTTTCAGAGCAGGAGATACCTCACTGCCATTTGAAAAAAAATCAATGTTCATCTTTAAACTCTCCTCAGAAAAGCATTTTATTCTTCTTTTCAGAAAAGATGTCAGGAAAAAACTTCTAGTTTTCATTTAAAAGCAAATGAAACTGATTTTTGATAGGAAACACAAAATTGAGGAATTCCTTTAAAACTTCTCCTGCTTTTGATTTTTTTTGAGTTGCTTTTCAGCCACATAGCCTGAACTCTCCACAAGACTTCCTCAGAAGCCAGCACTAGCAGCATTCTCTTTATGAATAATTATGCTAAAATGATTTTGACCATATATTCTGAATTAAGGTGACCTACAGAGGCATCTCATGAGAGCCCTGCAATTATATACTGAACAACCCAATAATGAGAGAAAAAGGACAAATCAGTAAACTACGTGTGTAGAAGAGAAAAAAAATGTCAGCTGGAACCCTCTGTCCTGAGTCCCCAGCGGGGACCACAGACATAAAATAAGCTGTGCTGGAACAGAAAAGCCTACTTGCAGCATAGGTTACTAAGAGGAGTAAGTTAAGCAGTTTATAATTTTCAGTGTGTAAGCCTGGACCCAAATTCAGTGAGAGAAACCAAGTTTAAGCCAAGAATGGCCAGATTCATGCTACCCCAGATTACCATTGCCCATGCAGCTTAGGAGTATGACTCCCCTTTGCACACAGCAGGTATAGTAAAATGGGAAATAGGTACTCTAAGACACTTTAAATATTTTTCAACAAGCAAAACAAACCTTTATAAATTGGCTTACAAGTTCAAGCTACAACAGAAGGGAAACGTAACATTTACCTTGTGAAGTCTGGGGGGACAGGAGTAGTGACAAATGAGGCCATAGGCTTCCGATGAACCTGCTGGAACATCATCAGGATCTCTGAACTTTTGGATATCAACTCACTCTTGCTGCAGGATCGTAACTGTATGGGGGGAAAGGAAGGAAAAAAATCCTTATGTCATTAGTAGAAAGCAGGTTGACTGAGGAGGGGTCTATGTAACACATTTCAGCCATTTTCATAATCACCTGATGTTCTACTTCTTGAAGCAGGGATTCCAGAAGTTCAGTTTCTTGAGTAAGTGATGTCTTTTGACCTGTTTAAAGAAAAGAACACATTTAAAGAAAAAGAAAAAAAACCACCACTTTCACTGGATATTAAGAAAGGGAGGGCTTTTTAATTATATTTTTTTTTTTTAACTGGAAGTTGCTCCAGAACCTACTAAGATAAAGGATTTCTAAATATACCAAGGTTGACTGGCAAAAAATTTTAAAAGCAAGTCTACGTTTTTAATTAGAGCTGTAGGGAAGAACTCACTTGAGGTTAAGGCAGTAATGAAATACTCTGTGTCCCAGAAATGGTACATTTGTTGTTCTGGGGTGCTTTTTTGGAGAAAAAAAAAAAATACCATCCAGTACCTTTTAGGTGTAAGGTACTACACATATTCCAATGAGATGGCAATGTTCTCCAAGTGATAAGAAAGGAGTTTCTATCTGAACATAACTAGGTCACACCTAACAACTTAGCACTGTATCACAGTAACTACATAACCTAACAACAGCAAAGCTTTTTGTTAAAGTTTTCTGTCAGCAGTTAACTTGTTTAGCTGCTGAAACATGTAATGGGTTGTACTCCCAGGGCAAGAAAGTTTCTCAGTGTATTTAGGTATTGTTACTACATTGCTGCTACTCATAACTTACCCATCAGTGTTATAAGCTTGTTCTTCAGCTGAGTGTCTAAGCGGGCAATCATCATCTCCACCGCATTCCTGATTTCCCGCACTCGCTCGTCCTTCGCGCTCCGCACGGCCTCCACATTCCTCTCCTGAAAGAGGGGTCAGGAAAAAACATGCACCAAAAGAAAGCACCAAAAGAAAGCCTTCACACTTCTGCATGTTTTACTCATTTATTTGGCAACTCCACTTAGATCCCAGAAATACACAGGCCTCCCAGGAGTCCTCTCCAACCTTATTTTAATAGGTGGGTGAAAAAACCAATCCCCAATCCTGTTTTTTTACTGAAGCTTACATGTTTAGAATAAGAAAACAGGAATGTGTTTTTAGATGAGCTGTATTACAGGCTATTCCTGCTGCCAGCTGAAAATCTTCTTTGACTTTCACTGAATACATAAGCATGCCCTCTGGTGGGAGACCAAAGGTTAACAGTAAAGCTAAAGTATTTTCTCAGTACAGAGATTTGTCATGTGGGGATTCACCAGTACCAAAATCTGTAAACACCACTGCCAGTTTCTCTCCAGTAACTTGAGCAGCACAGCAAAGTTACCTTCTTAGTAACAAGAGTAATTTGATTAAAATTGCACCCTTCAGCCTAGTAGCTGAGGGCCACAATCCTCACAACCTTTACAAAAACTTTCAAGTTTTTAGATGTAACATCACATCTGAGGTGAAGCAGAGCTAACCTACCACTGCATGGAGCAAAAAAAAAATCCCTAAATAACAGCAAAGACAAAAAACATATGGAAACTTTTCTTTTTATTATTTTTTTTGCACAAAGACAGTAACAGTAATAGCATGCAGCAGAACACATGAACAGTCCTTCCCAGACCAGAAGAAGCTACTGAGTTGTTCCAATTGGGACTGAAACTGACATAGCTGAACATGTCAATATTTGTATGTCTGACACATTTACCCTCAGAGCAGGAAAAGGGGACACAAAATTTACATCTATGTGACCCATCCTGTAGGCTCAAACATACTTGTAGCTTTTTATCAAAGGGAAATAAGCTCTATAAGAAAAAAGCATTTTTTTTTTTACTTGTTTAGTGTGGCAGACCACACTTACGGAAGTGTTGACAAAAATACATATTGCAAACAACCACACAGCTTTCGTTTTTAAATAGCACAGAGCAGAAAAAAAAAATAAAATTCCCTGTTACCTAACCTGCATCTTCTCCAGTCTGGCAAATACAAAACCAGTGCTGAGAATGTGTTTCTTTTCTTACATTGTAAGAGTATAATTAGAAAGTAAAAATGTCTCTCTGTGGGACAACCTGATTACCTTCACAGAAGGAACAGCTTCTGAACAGGTACTGAAAACATCCTGAGTGTATGAAATGGTGTTGTATCATCTCCATTGCCCACTTCACAGTTATCCTTTAACAATGGCATTCTAAAGGAAAATTTAGTATCTTGGATCAATTTCTTACCACTTCTTGCACCAAACTGATCAGTTCCATGAGTCTTCTCCTCAGCTTTGCCACTTCTTCATTTACTTTTGTGACGTGTTGCTCATAGATTTCTGCCAGTGGCTTAAAAGTATGTCCTCCGTGCTAGTAAAAAAAAAAAAAAAAAAAAAAAAAAAATAACAGAGCATCCCATTTTAACATTATTCCACTCCTATTAAATTGAAGAAAGAAAGGGGAAGAAAGCCTCCTACTGTATCATTCCTTTTGGAAAAGTTCCAAAGCAGATTGTACGTAGGAAGACTGTCTTTCACTTCCTTTCATAAGTCATGCATTTGGCTTTCATACCATCAAAGCTTCCTGTCAAGAGTTATTTGGAGCCTCAACAGACCTCCAAAAATAAACTGCTTCATTCACTGTGCAGTTCTCACACAAATCAAATAACGACAGCAAGGTTATTTCTATTATTATTATTATTAAACCACCCTTCCCAAAGGCAGCACACTGTTCCACGTGTTATCTACATTCTCTTTGAAAGCCTTCTTCCTTTGTGCTTAAAATTCTCAGCACCAACACATCATGAAGTTTATAACAAGGTAACTCTGACCTCATTTCAGCAAATATTCAATTTGCTTCTCTAATTTTAAACAAAGGCATCACCTTTCACAACCAGCGTTTTATATTTCACATTAAATTGAGCACAGATACAACCACAGTTTCAATGAAAGAAAAAGTTTCACAGCACTTCTCTTTCTTCAAACTGCTGTCAAATATACTGCTTGCAGCATCTCATTGTAATGGACCACGTGCATATCAAGCCTCTTCTTACCATTCCTCCCCAAAGTGCACACTGGTGGCAGATGCACTTCTTACAGGTCCAGCAGAAAACACTAAGCTTCTCATGGTGATTTTCACACCTAGAACAAAAAAAAAAAAAAGCCACATATCATCAATGGAAAATAGCTATGAATGTTCTGCAAACACAATTTAGCATTTTAACTTGGTTTGCTAGCCTATACTTGAAACACAAAATATCAGCATAGTTTTGCAAGGAGAATATTTCCATTCAGTAAAAACCTTTTGTGAAATAGATGCTGCTCTTAGTATTCTCTCAGAAAGTATTTCATGGAGATGAAAGAGGAAGTACATTACTAAAATTTTTCTATCCAGTGGATAAGAGAATATCCTCAGTGAATCAAGCTCAGAATTCTCAAAGTTAATACATCAAATTATTTGAATCCTAACCATATGCAACACAAAGTAACCTCAGAACGATGGTTCCTAAGCTTTTTGGACAAACTCATCTTTCCCACTTCTTAAAATTTCACAAACAGCTTCAGCCAAGAAACAGAGCAAAGTTTTAGCAAAAAACAGACCAGGCCAGACCTAAAATACACCACTGTCCCTTCCTGGTCCATTAGGATTCAGAAACTTAGGATAGGGGCAGGTACAGACCACACAATTAGTCCCTGTCCATTTTTCAATTTTTCTTCTCACGCTTTTCTCTTCCAAATCTCCAGAATCCTTCTTAAAACACAGCAGCATTGGTAATTGGAAAACATCTCAGCAGGAAAGCCTGCTGAGAAAGTACTGACAGCTGCTCCTAGGATGAGAATATACAAGAGGCTCCAAAGACAAGGAAGGAGAATGCAGAGCAGTAACATGACAGATAGAGCAAGAGCAGTGCTTTCCGTGGAACTTTATGTATTTTCTTTGATCCCAAACTGGGTTTATTAATTATATTTTCACAAGGGAAAGACATCTTCTCAGACCAGCTTCTCTGCTTTTCTGTGCCAAGACACTAGCTCAGCACCCACAGTTTTAACTGGACTGCTGAATAAGCAAACCATTGGAGAGATTTATTTCAGATGTATGGTTGTGAAGGGCTAAAAACCTGAAGTATCACTACTCTTCATGTTTCCCACATCTTTTATTTTAACTAGATTGAGTCAAACTAGAAATAGTAGTAGTTTTCTAGGCAAATACTTTCTTGTTCTATTAAGTATGACAAATGAACACCCAACCTTTAGCTAGCAAGAACTGAATAAATTCAGCTTTTAAGTAAAAGTTATCACTTTGTTCCCTGATTTTAATAATGAGCTGAAATAAAATGTTTTGTCAATTGCCTTAGATGAGAAAACTTTTAATGTGAAGAAAACTCCACTTACTTGTCTTTTTCATTTTCTTCATGCTTTGTGAGGTTGCACAGCTGAAGTGTATCGAGCTGTTGGGTGACCTCTTCTGCCCAACGACAGTTCACCAGCTCTCGTAGCTGCAGTGGGGCTCTGCAAGAAACATTGCTAGAGTAAGAGCAAGAACTCAGCTCCAAGAGCTACAAAAATAGCATTGAAGATAACTTGGTTCATCATTTCTACACTACCAGAAAACTCAGCGGCAAGAAGTTGAAGATGAACTAGTTACTTCAGGGGGAAAAAATGAAAAAATAAAGGAAATTATTGTTTTAAGTCAATTTACTAATTTGGGGGCTGGGGGCAGGCAGGAAGCACAACAAATCACCCCACAATGACACAGAATAGCTATGTGGTGAACCCAAGAACTATTTCCAGATTTTTTGATAGGCTCATGGATAATGCTGGGCAAATAATTTCATTTCTTACTGCTCCTTCAATTACTCCCATCTTTCAACTATCCCTACTGCAGTACAACCAGTTCCTGATAATTTATTTCTGATATTAAAAATGCCTTACCTACAATGAGGGCACTGAGCTCTTTGTTCAGTCAGCCAGCGCTAGGAAGGAAAAGGAAAAGCATTTTTTAAAACTGTACAACCAGAACTGCAAGCAAGCATATTCTATCATTAATTGGGAGTCAGTTCTTTTTATTATGGTCTCAGTAACAAAGTAACCACTTTTCTTTAGACATCAAAGTCACTTCAGTTAAAATTATACAGAGAATTTTTAAGTACAAATATTCCATCAGAAAGCACACACTTGGTGCAGGCTCTCATAGACTAAAGGGCACATTGCAGAAAAAAAAATAAATCAAAAGATAGAGCAATCATATTTGTCAAAGTCTAAATTATTATTCTCCAGGGTAACTTATTTCACTGTCTTGAGCTATTCATACACTAGTTAGATACCTGCAGCTCGGTGATCAAATCCACAAGGACCCTTTCAATGTTTCTCTTCCAGAAAGCTCCAAAGACAAGCAGCTGAGGAAAGAACTTCATCTGCCCACTACAACTTCTAAGTGTAAAAAGCTCAGCAGTTGAAGGGCTTATATTTGTCAGCTCACTACTACATTTAAAGACTCATGAATAATTTCTCACCACCCAGCAACAATATGTCACCCAACATTCTTAATATGCAATGCAAATCCTTCACCTACAGTTCTTGTCACAGCTTTCACAGTGAACGATCAATGTTCCAATTTCTGGAAATACTGCTGAGGTCTGAAAACCTCAGCTGAACCCTCTCCCACTACACCAACACATACTGAGGTACTTCAGATGCTGCTGTACCAGATTCCCTTGACGAAGATTTTATCATTCTAATTTAGTGAGCATTTTAAAACACCTCCAAGATGCCAAGAGGGGATGCTATGACGTTCCAGCGTTCCATGCTGACAGATGCAAAGCCTTTGATTCCTGTCTTCCATGGAGGCATCGCTGACTCCCAGTAGATGCTAAAGAAGGGATCATTATATGCCCATTTCTTAAAAGCAATTATTCCAGATAGTGCCTATAATTAGCAATACTGAATGCAGTCCTGCCCAGTTTTTCCTCAGAGTGTCAGAAAAGATTCTGAAGGAAAAAATAAATAGCGCGGAACAAGAAAAAAAATCCTTGGAACTCCAAGGAAAGGGGCATGGATATGTTCATCAGATCAGTAGTTTTAAAGTCCATATATTTGCAAGAATAAGCTTTGAATAAGCAAACTCACCCGAATACAACTGAAACAGCAGAGCTTGGAGCAATGAGGACACAGACGTGCATCACGCAACTTCTCCATACAAATAAAACATCGGAATACTTCAGCAATGCTCTGCAAGGGGTAGATTATCACTATTGTTAAGCCACATACTTCAAATATATCAGAGATGCATTTATTTTCCAGGCAGAGGGCCAGGTTTCATCAATGCAGACCCATTCCAAACAGCTAGAAACAGTAATTCACTCCTAGATGCGTTAAGTTAAATGCCACAGCCCTTCTCCTCACCTTCTACACTAAATCAGCCCTCAGCACCCACTGTACAACACTACTATTCTTCTTCAAGGAACAGTTTATTTGTTTGGCTTATCTCTTTAGAGTGGGCTTTTCTGTAGCCAAAATATGATTTGTTTGTGTTAACATGAGACTGAGCAGGAGAAACTGTGCTGTAACTGCAGATTCTGAACCATTGAGTTCCAATGTATCAGCACTAAATTAATTCCAAAACCTGGTAAGTACATGTATGCACTACAAAGAATGCTAACTCAATTTCTACACTCTCATACCTCATTTAAGCAACCCTGGACAATATAAATGTAATTTACCAATTTATTTGTTTACTATTACCATTTGAAGAGAGAACCATTTTCCTTCTAGAATACAACCCATGAATCTCAATTCCCAAAATGAGGATGGTGTTTTGAAATGCCAAGTGATGTTTTCTTTCTATGGTGATAGATTTTTCACTGATAAAGGAGTTTTACAGTCTGTATTGTACAGAAGTTAGACCTCCTTCTGGCTTTACCTATGGAACTTTGAAAGAATCGTGAAACAGTCTAATTCTTTTTCTCCAAAGAATTGAGATTATACATCAGCACAAAAATGAGGCGTACAGCCCATTTACAGATACCACATTATTTCCCAAACATTAGTGTCTTCTGTAATGGTTGTAAACCATTCAAATACAAAACATACATTTACAGGAAATTATCACACGACATTTTTTAAATTCGCCTGCTGTTTGGCTGCTATTAATACGGATCAGAGCAATGGGAGCAAGCTGTGCAGGTTACAGACAGACAGCACAGAGAACTGTGCCTTCAGGCAAGCCAAGATGGGTTCTGTCAGAGCCAGTTCTCCATCCACCTCCAGAACAGCCACCTCTGATGATCCGCCAATTAATTTCCTAACCCTGACTACGAAAAATAACTGCGTGCCATCCAGAAATACCACCTCTTTACATCCTGTCTCCTCTCTCCCCAGCTCCTCAGTGCACAAACGAGCCAAGCTCCCTGCTGTGCGCATCCCTGCCCACCGCAGAGCTGCAATCTGTTTTCCGCCCATAGCTCGGTGCCACTTGGCCTCTTTCCCCTCAGAGGAAGGAGGGGCACCTGCCGAGGCTCCTGCGGCCCCGGCGCCACCCGCCAGCCTTCCCCTCACCCGTAAACAGGTCAGGACACCCTGTTCCCGATTCCCCTCGGGAAACTCGGCCCCACGGCTCGCCATCCCCCGCGGAGGAGAAGCTGCAGCCGCTCCTCCCCGTTCTCCCCGCGGCCTGAGGGATGCGCGCCCGGGGAGGCAGCGCTGCCCCCGCACCGCCCTTCCCGCCTCCCTCAGGCCGCGGGGAGAACGGGGAGGAGCGGCTGCAGCTTCTCCTCCGCGGGGGATGGCGAGCCGTGGGNGGGGGGGGGAGGGCTCTAACCGCCGCACCGCGCTGCGCACGCGCACTGACACCCGCCCAGCTCCGCCGCCGCCTCAGGCTCCGGGGGTGGAGCGGTTCGGCGCGGTTCGGTTACCGCTGAGGGGAACCGCGGGTTGTCAGCCCGGTTCCGAAGGGTTAACGCGGCCCCAAGGTGCCGGGAGGGCAGCTGAGGGGGAAGCTCCCCCCGCGGGCAGCCCCGCTCCCGCCCTGGTTGCAGCTGAGCGCGAATAGTGCGAGAGACGCTGCTGCTTCCTCAGAGGAATTTGCAACTGTTGGGCTTGGAGGCAGAAAGGTTCGCACTCGGTGTTAATCTGCTGATGACAGATTTCAGGATTATAGGCGAGAAAGGCAGCGCTAAATAAAATCCACCTCCAGGGATGGATTTCCACGCCAGTCCTGTTCATTGATGAGGGCAGAAATCAGCCTTTCCCTTCCTAAGGCCACTAAATTTAAAGTTGTCTCCTTTGACATCCATTATATTTCACAAGAAGACATAGGAATAACATTTCAGCTACTTTACTCTCTAAAGTCAGGCTGAAAAAACATCAAAACATTACACATAAGGAAAAAATCCTCTTTTTTTTTCTTACTGTGAGGGTGATCAAATATAACAGGTTGTGAAGTCTTTATATTTGGAGTTTTTCAGGACACAGCCCTGAGCAAACTGCTGCAGTTGGTCCTGCTCTAAGCAGGGGCTTAGCCTGGACGATCTCCTGAGGTCCCTTCAAACACAGATACTCTGTGAGTCTGCAGCTTTACTGGACTGTATAAAAAAAAAAGGCATTTCACAGAGGAAAATGCAAAGTGTCAGGGACTGGGTTCAGGGGTTAGGGCAGGGCCCAGGGTCAGGACTCATGTAAACACCAATGTACTGAATCTATGGTCCCATCTCCTTAGCTTTCATCATTTATTCAGGAATGTAGGTACAATTAAGTGGCTTGGGTTATTTGTCTTAAAAACCCACTCAGGAATGTAAGCAAGAATATGGAAGTGCCACGTGGCTAACAATGCTCTGCAAAAATACATCGACTGTAGTCATAGAAATATCCAAGATAAAATACCAACCTCAATGCTGTTTAAATCTACAATGTTAAGTATTAGAATTTGTATACAGACACATGAAGAGCTTTCCAACAGTGGGCTCAGAAGCCCTGGACACCAGGGGACTACTTGCTTGTTAATAATCCAGGAACTATGTCCAAATTGCTTGTGTCAAATGAGGATGGACTGAGCTTTCATTTACACAACTAATTTAACATTTCCTTGTTTGTCAAGTTCCACAATACTCAGTTCTTTCAAGATTCGTATTCTGGAGTCAGTGGCTTTCATATTCATCTTGTTCATCTGCGACACACTCAGTGCTGTTCTGTAAGACAAAACCAAACTATTTAGCAAAACAAGGTATTGAGCATCAGGTCTGGCAGAAAAAGGCTAAAAAGCACATACTGTTTAATGACTTATTTTTGTGAGTGCTGTGTAATTCTCGTGCTTATCCAGGCTGCCATTGATTTTTACATGTTGCTTTGAACTGAGAACAGACATTTGCTAACCCACCCTTAGGGTTAAAGAGATACAAGAGTTTAAAACTTTCTAATTTTTAACATCAACCTGCAAGAAATCTATAGCACACATCCCAGATGGGTCAGGGCTCGGGCAGGGCATGGTTCAGGGCTCTTGATTTAGCATTAGGGCTTTTTTTCCAGCCTGGATCCACATTCCAATGCATGTGTCAGCAAAACCTTCCTGAATAGACAGAGTTTTGGACATCTGCACAGTGACACCAAAGTGAAATAGCTGTTTCAGAATAACCTGACATTAAATTTGGAAAATTAGCAGATCATACAAATCCTTTTTATTCAAATTTAGAGGGCTTTTTATGTTATAACAATCAATGGTTAACTAGCTGCTTTTGTTCATTCTCAAAAGCCTGAATTTCTTTACAGCTTAAAAAAGTCCCACTAATGAATGGAATTAAGTCTTACCTGTTCTTATTGACAATGAAGTGGTTAAATAACTCCCTGTAGAAATCGTTCAGGTCTGCTAGTTTAACAGTACTCCTGATACTCCTTGGGACAGTCAGAAGGATTTCCTCAGTCAATGGTTTGAACTGCAATTCTAAAAAATCAGAAATAGAAGATACTCTTCACATAGAATCAGTAGTTATTAGTGCTCGACAGTGAGAACAGTGAATTTACTGTGAATCTTAGGCTCCATCTATTTTAAATAACAGAGCTCAGAAGCCCTATCTATATCTCAGCCCTGCTTACTGTGAGATTTGGTCCTAGTGTATGAGGGGTAAAACAAACCTTATTTGTCAGCAGTTGTTTACAACATCTGCCTTTTCAGAAGGTAAAAAAGTTTTAATTGATTACTCTGAATTCTAGACAGCAACTTGGTATGTTCAAATAGCACAGAGCTATGAGAGTTCAGTATCAGAGATGGAAGTCTTAGGATTGGTGCTATTCACAGAGCTCATGGGGGCTGACTCTTTGTGTGGGAGGTCAGTCAAGGCAAAAAAAAACCCCAACCTTACCTTCAGCAGAGCTAGGGACTGTAGATCCTGAACAAAACGGCTAAAAATAAAGCAGAGAGAATCTCAGGACTTGTTGGAATTTTGCTTAGAAATTATTTTTTTACAATTCCATTTCTGCATTAATAATTACATTTCACTATTGGATAAGCAAGGATCTTGCAGCCAATGAAGCCAACAGCAAACTCACAGGCATTAAACAAACCTGGTTTCAAATAAAAACAAGTATCAAATGGATACAGGATTCATAGGAAGTCAGAATAAGCCTCTTCAGCTTTCTCCTCTGCTTTCCATTATGGCTCTAGCTGAAAGCACGTGCAGCAAAGGAAGAAGATGGCTTTCCTGTTCTCAAGCATCCTTCAGAGGCTGACAGTCCTGACAAGCTGAAGGCAGCCCTAACTCTCCTCAGCCAGAAATACAGCACTGATAAAAAAATCCCAGGGCCTCAGTGACATCTTTCCATTCTTTATGTCTTAAAAAAAAATCTTCCAAACATGTCCAGAGACAATCCAGGGCCTGATGCTGATTAAACTGGCCACAGCAGCTGTAGGGTACATCTACATGGTACACTGAGCTCAGTTTATGCCAGCTGTAAGCTAAATGCTTTAGAATTAAGCAGTGGAAAGACAGAAATTGGGAGCATTTATCAAGGCAGAAGATTTGCAAACAAAGAGTGAATGAAGCTGAAAGATACTTGGCAGCTTTCATGCAAACCAACTGTGGCAACAAGGGGACAGAAAGTGGGGTGTCCCGTGACAAAAGAGTAGTGGGCAGTGAGAAAATAATAAGGTAATGACACTTTATTAGCCTTCTTTAATATTTTGCTTTTAATATGAGACCCAGACCAAACATTTGCAGATAATTATACAAGAAGTTTGTGCTTTAGGTAGCTATGGAAGAATATCTAACTTTGTAACAAGCACTAGTTAGGATCTATGTTCTACTGCATCACAGTTAGAATATATGTATTGTTACTCATAGTCCAAAAATTATTTAATATTTTACAGGAAATTAAATTTCTCTCATTTTTGATACACGAGTTTGATCAATCACGTTCTTCACTCCCACCCTAAGGCTTCTTGCATAGTGAGTTAACAGAACAATAAGATCCACAAGAGCAACCAAGTGCATCTCTAAAAAGAAAGCTAAACATATCCCAATTAAAAAATGAGGGGAACAGAGTCTTCCATCAAAGCAAATTTTTCCTTTGTGGACAATTTTGTTGGAACAAACAACAAACTCAATGGGGACATGACAAAAATGAGAAGGATTGTTAGAAATTTTAGTCCCATTTCTGAAAAAATTCCATTTGAGAGATAATGTCACAAAATAGAGTTTTGCTGACTTCAGCCAAGCTACTCAGAATTTCTGATTTCTGGAATACTGACACTCTGTGGCCTCATTACCTCTTCCACTGGTGATTCCATTTCTTTCCCAGTTTGGCAGCTTAGCTGCTGTGCTGCAGCCTGTTCTTCTTCTGACAGAGGTAAGTGCTACAAAAAAACCAAACACAGACAACTCTGATCCTTTCAGTTCCTAGGGTGATGATATTTACAGAAGAACTCAATGTTTGCAGAGCCCTTTTCTCATGGAAACAAACAGGAGACTCCTGCTTTCCTTCAAATGGGAACAGATTTACAAGCAAAGTATTTCTGAAAAATCCAACCATAATATAACTTTAACAGGAACACTAGAAAAGATTCAAAGGGAAGAAGGTAGGTTATTCAATGTATTTGACTTAAAGACTTATATTTGTTCATAAGTTTAAATCATCTTTTATTTATGAAATATAAATTTTTAAAATTAAAAAAAAAATCTTTAAATAAAGTCACCTGAGTGGTGAAAATGAAAATCCTACCTCAAGATCAGCCTGTTGCTGTAAGACCTGAACCATCTTCATTGTGTTCTCTAGAGCAGCACGGATGCTCTTCATGGATTCTCTCTGCTCTATGGAAACTTTTTCCAGCTGCTGACATAATGTTTTATAACGAGATTTCACCACTGAGAGTTCTTCCAAGAGAGCAACTGGATTCTCCTATGCAGAAATTAAAAGTACATTTGAACGATTTAAGAAGAAAAAGCTGATACAGCCACATACCAACTGAAAATATAGGTGTTGGAGCCTCCCAAACATAACATGAAATGACTCTTTACAATGGAAAGCATAGCTGTGACCATCTGCTTCAGCTATACATTTAATTTCCCATAAGCAAAAAAATGATAGTGTAACAAAACACTGTAACTCTGTGGTTCCACAGCAAGTACAGGAGCATGGATTTATCATGGTGATGAATTTTAGTGGCTTTTCTGAATTGGAATAAATTAGAGAATTCTAACTAAAAGGATTCTATTTCCAGTATGTTTTACAATATACATGGAAACAAGGACTTTTTAATAGAATACTTTATGCCACTTATTGCCTTCCTCTCCTCTCTCCCCCAGATCTGAGTTGGGTAATTGTTAGTTAAGCCAGGTTATCTTTAATCTCAGAGCAAGGGTGCCTTTTAGCTTGGATTGGAATCTGTCTCTTAAATTTAGGTGTGAACACTATTTTAACATTTCTCAAAGCAGAGCTTGGGAAAATCTCACTATACCAAGAAAACAAGGAGACTGTTGGTTTCTGCACTGAACCCATATGAGGCCAGTTATCTGGACACAAGATGCAAGAAATACTCTATTGTCATAAGAAAAACTAAGATGAAAAAACAGCCACCTGTATTCTAGGATTAAAGAAAAGTTACAAATTTGTTGCAAAATGCAATAAAGTATATGAACTTAATCTGAAAATACTACCTCTGCTGCTGGATTATCAGGAAGACTCTTCATTATTTCAAACTGGAGTCTGTGTTGAATGTAATCCAGATCGGATTCTGCCTTCTGGAACTAAAATATTGAAGTTTTAATATATAAACCACTGTGCATCACAAAACAAGAACTGCAGACAAACCCCAAGCATTTGCCTTTCCTGTATTTCAGGAAAGCAGAAGGCAGATGTCCCTGCTTTAAAGACTCATGTACTATAGAAGTAAGTTTCTATTCCTCCAATCTATTCCATTAGCTAATGTTTGCCAATTACACTGACACCCTTCCAGCCTGAAAAATAAAAAGCAATAAACTTGCAGACAACATAACCACTTTCCTCTCACATGTAAGAACTGAATTAATGTTTACTCTTCCCATTTGTCTAGCCCAAAATACCCAGGAGTTCTCTTTGCTTTAGTACCTTTTTCATGCAGCTCCCCAAATGCATGGAAACATTTCCACCTCTTCCTATATTATCCTCCCTCTCCCTTGCATTGCCAAACCTCTCATGATAAAGTTTTTAAGAAGCACATCAAATAGGTAAGAAAAGAATAGGCATCATTTTAAAACTGATCTTCACTTGCTGCAGATGTTTTTTTTTCCTCTCCTGAGACACTAACATATTTGCCATCCATTTTTAAAGCTTTTCCTTTGCTTGTTATTTTTCAAACTTTAAAAGTTCTGTTAAACTGCAATGCCCAGTTATTTATACAGCAGAGATTATCAGTAATTTCTGGATCCAAACATATCAACAGAGACTTTCCTACTAGTTCTATTAAGAATGCATTCTCTCAGTTGCTTATAATACCCGGAATACATTTTATTATTCCCCAATAAACCAGAACAACAAATGGCTAATAAAATTGATGACATCACATTTCTTTCCTTGGGATAAATAAGCCACCAGAGAATTACCTAATTGCCTTGTAAAAGAGTCTGCTGATAGTGTTGTTACTTAATTAATTTTAGTCTGCAATTTTAGTATCTATTAAGGACTTCTGCTTTAGAGAAAGGCAGTTTTCCCAGTTTACTTGAATTTCTTAATGTAATAATTTGGTGATTTTACACTCACAGAAGAGACAATGATGACAGCAAGTTAAATGCTTGTCACTTACTTCACTTGGTTTCCACTATCTATATGTTTAACCTTGAAATAACCATTACAACTCTTTTTGGGATCAAAATAAAGCTCTGTTTGTTATCTACCTGGCAGGGCTGTAATGGGACTTGGGGTGACAAACTTCAGGTGTCTTTGGATGTAGCCTGTAGTCAGGCCTGGAAACCCAAAGGGTGTTGGTGTTTTAAACATCAGCCTTGGGATCCAGCAACTGCCATGAAGGCATTTGAGGATCTGGAACTCCAGCTGGCCTAAGGGAATAATGTTTGATCCCCTTTCCCAGACACCAGTCATGATAAAACATGAGAATAAAAGACTTTTTTAATTACACTATGTATTTTAAAGAATTAATGAGGAATTTTTCTCAACACCTCAATAGTTTCTATTCTTCTCCACTAGGAAAAACCAAGAATTTTTGTTTTTCTCCAACTCCTTCATTTGATATTAATTATTGGGCAGCAGACAATTAATATGGGTGGTTTGCATAATCATCCATGAAGGTCTGTTCCTGAAATACTCAACACTGATAACTTGACATGTACAGAACAGCAGAAAGGCACCAATCCCACTCTGCTACTGTCATTCAAGACATTAAAAATGGAAAGTCAAGCCAAATGCTTATCCATAATTTAAAGATTAGTGCTTAATGAAAATATTAACAGAATTCAGTACCACTGCTTTCTCCTGGAAGTGCACTGACTATAAAAGAAACAAAATCTATTATCAGCAATTTCAAAGCAAAAAGTTTATAAGCACTGACAGGTGTTCCTCCATTATGACCCATTTTCCTTTGATTTATAAATATTTATTTCTTGCTGTAGCTCAGGAAACATACACCAGCAAAAACCTCAGCCCCATGTTGAAGGTTCAGACCATTCATCTGATGAGTACTGTACAACAATCACACAGAAAATGCAGTTTTGTTACATGTAAATTTGCCATTTACTCACAGGCTTGGAAGAAAGTGTCAGAAAGTGAGGCCAGGGCTTGAGCCACTGCTGCAAACTCTGCTTCCAGATGCTTTGACAATACTATTGCACTGCTAGCTGTACAGTACAGTAGTGCAATAAAGTCAGAGCATTCGTTAGCAGCAAGAATTCTGTACAAGTAATCAGTGTGCAAAATCAATAGTTTGAGTCAGACAGTGGTTTCTGGGGATCAGGGGACAAGGTTTGTGTTCACCAAGTCCTGGCCCAGACCCAGACCTTGCCTATTTCAACATTATTTTTATTACTCATAGTCCCTTCCATTCCACTGACCAAGAAGAGGAGGAAAAAAACCCAACAAAATTCTTAATAGAGCTGTCAGAAATTAAGTTTCAAACACTTTGGTGCTTTTTAAAATGGAAAAGACATTTCCAAATGTATTTATTTATTAGCCTCATAGCAAGCAAGGATTCTAAACTGCTATAAGACAGATGTTCTTAAACTGCATTAGATGAAACATTTTCTGGACACAGGAGTTTCTTCTCATTTGCAGATGCTGAATCACATTAAAATACACTTGAACACTCACTCATTTCCCAGCACTGTGGGTGCACCCCCCAGGGTGACCACTCAGATGTTAGAGGACCATCAAGGTGGAGGTGTATTTCATAAATCTCAAAAAATAGAATCCTTTTTCACAAAAACAGTAACTCCATATCAAACTCTGAGAACTCTTAGGGTCTGAAGGCATGAAGAGTCTTAAAACCAGAATGATGGATTAAACTCCTTGGCAAGTAACTTGAAGACAATGAGTGGCAATCTCATTTTACAGTTGATTTGCAAATCATCTTCTTGTCTCAGACATGTAACAGGGACTTTTGACTTGTGACAACAATAAACACCTGTAGATAGTATTGCTGGCCAATGCCCTTTTAACATTGCACTGCTTTTTGTGCATGATCACTAGTAGTACAACATAAAAAGGGCACTGGACAGACACCACTCAAAGAAAAAAGTAGATCCAGGATGTAAAAAATACAGTGACAGAAATTAACTGAATTGCTCTTAGAGTATTTAGTGTAACAGTGTGAAATAACTAGTGATTACCTGGTGTTTCCATACACATTGTTGTTTTTAAGCTCCTATGAATCAGTTTGTCTGGGAGATTCAAGGAAGTTTTCCATGAAATACACACCAAAACCTCTGGGGAAATACTAAGTGTTATTTTATCACACTTCTGTGGAGAGAGCTGACTTCACAGGAAATCCAGGAAAAAGAAACAATGAGCAGAAGGAACAGCAAGAGACACAAAGCTGCGAGATGTGAGACATAGTTGCCAGTGGCCATATTCTGATTAACTGAGGCAGTGACAAAGAGAAATACAGATAGGAATTAGTAAGTGAAAGTGTTTGAGGTGTAACTTGGTTTCAAATGGATTATCCAAATGTTTTTGGGTAATTAGAAGGCAAAAGACCAAGTTGTAATCTCAAAACCTTGGGGAGTTGTTACACACCATCTGTGTGGATAACTGACCTGAACAAGTTCTCCACCTTAAAATTATTTTATCATTTTATTCTACTCATAAAGTATATCATAAAAGAGAGGCCCATTATTTTCTTCTTTCTCTACTGTTTGTAAAGGCTCCTGCCAACTCTAAGGGGGCAGAAATACCTCTCTGATTATTTATATGTTGTCAAATGAGAATTACTAACCAGTGAACTTTTAAAAGTAAGACTTTCAATAAAACAGATAAATAAACCATAATGTTACCTAAATGAATTCACGTTTGAATTCTGATTTTCCACTAATTAAAGTACTTTGTTATTTACTCAAGTTGGTATTTATCAACAAAAGTAATATCACAGCTTTAAAAACTCCCCCACAAGTGTCTTACTAGTGCAATGAGATGCAGGTCACTCAGAGAGGTGACAAAGGCATTTGCAGAACAACCTCACATTTAGAGGACTTTGAGCCAGATGTTAATTTTCAGGCAACAAACACCTAAACACTTCTGGAAGTTTCCAAGCAAAAAGCAAAGGAGCATTGCATTTTGGAGAACTCTTGTGAGTACAACCATTTTATTTTATGTAAGGAACTAGGAACAGAAAGTATTATTTATTAAGCATTTGTGCACATCAAATATTCCCAAAACATTTCAATTAAAAAAAAAAAAGTATAAGCAAGATTTCCTCATGCAGAACCAAAAACCAAGACCAAGATTTGAAGGATGCCACAGGGAACGTGGCTGTTTCAAGAGACAGTTTCCCAGTGCCTCCCAGTACGTGAACCCCAGAATGGCTTTTTGGGGGGGTTGCTTTATTTTTTTCTTAATTTTTGTTTGGTTTGTTTTTTGGGTTGTTTTGGGTTTTTTTTGCTTTTCTGAGAGCGGGGCCGGCAGAGGCAGCTATTCCATAAAGTAACTCGGTCTCACCCCCAGGGGCTGGCCCAGAGAGTACTAAAAGGAAGTCAAACACTGTGAAGGAAGAGGAGAAACGGAGGAAAAGCGAAACCCTAGCAGCAGATCCTCCACAACCCCCCCAAATCCCGGCGGGAATCCATCATCCCTCCTCATCACCCCCAAGGAAACAGCCCGCCCGGATACCCCCGCGGGGGAAAATGGGACAGCCCAGGTGAGAGCTCCACCCTCACCCCCCCACCTATACACAT
>JAAWXA010000036.1:4320887-4352883 GCA_038090715.1 Florisuga fusca
CCCCCCCCCCCCTACCGCTCCGCAGGATGGGAGAGTCGGCGGCCCCCATTGGGCAGCTGTCACTCGCTGCTCGCCTCCTATTGGCCCGCTGCTGACAGAGGGAGGCCGCTATTGGGTAGGGAAGAATGTAAACCCGCTCCGAAGGAGGGGGAAACCCATTGGTTGGGAGAAAGGCTGCGGGCGGTGATTGGCTGAGGAGAGGAGCGCCGCTAGATGCTATTGGTCCAGAGTGGAATCTAGGTGGGGATTGGCTGGAGGTCGGGAGAGCAGCGCTGCAATTGGCGGGAAGGGGAGCGATCGATTCGCTGCGGGGCTCCTCTGAGGGGATCGGGCAGCGCCGCTCTCCCCCTCCGGTTCCCTCCACGGTGCTTCCCCACCGCTCCACCCCATTGGCCTTGCCCCGCCGAGGGGCGTCTCGCTGATTGGCGGGGCTGAAAAACCTTTATCCAATGGGGAGGCGAATCGCCTCAGGGCGCCTCCGGAGGGGGCGGAGCGACGCTGGGCCCGCGATTTGCCGTTGGTCGCTCCCGTCCAGCTTCTGTCCATCCGGCGGCCAATCAGCGAGCGGCTAACATGTACCGCCCGTCGGGGAAGGGGAGAGAGCGGCGCTCCCATTGGCTGCGCGCTGCGCGGGGTGAGGTTTGAATCGGCGGCGCCGGGCGGGAGGTGAGAGGCGGCTGAGAGGGGGTGGGGAGGGGGGGGGAAAAGGTCGCCCCGGGCCCTCCCTTGCCCGTGTCACCTCCCCCGGGCTCGGGTGCGTGGGGGATTGGCCGCCCCGCGGTGTGGGCACCACAAAGACCGGGGCTGAGCCAGGCGGGAGGGGTTCAGGGAGCGCTTGGAGCTGAGGGTGAGGGACGCTCCGTGGTGTCTCCTTGTCTTGTGCCCGCGTTCTGCACAATTTTCCCCAAACGCGGCGTTTGTCACTTCAGGTTGAAGAAAATCTGTCAACAAAACCCCGTGTTGAATGGTCCTTTTTACACTGGGGGTTTCCTCTCGCCTGTGAGCGGATACATCCCGGTGGATCACAGGGATTTAAAGGAAGGATGTGTTTTTTTATCACTTGTATGTGATGCTTTAGCAAGGCAGCTGTGAATAACATCACTGGATTTTTGAGGTGCAGTCTGTATTCTTCCCAGCCTGCTTGGTGATAGCTCTGTCCTCATGTGAAAGTGGGTAAACTTCTATGTGATAACTTCAAAACTGGCTTCTTTTTTTTTTTTTTTAATTTTTTTTTTTTTTTAATATAGTAATGGCAAAGTATAAGAAACGCCGACGAAAACAGAGAGCCAGAGCAAAATTTGTACTGCAAAAAAAGGGCAGTGCTGCAAACCCTGAGAGCTCAGGGTGTCCTTCTCCACGGTAAGAGGCTTGGTTGGAACTTCTCCTTTTAGCTCAATGTCTGGGTCCACTTTTTTTTCCTGGTGGGACATGAAACTGAGGTGACAGAATTCTTTTGGAAGCCTGTCTGCATCCTGGTGGATGGGTGCTGTGGAAGTGTTTAATCTTGGGTATTTTCTGCCACTCTGTCATTAACTTTAACGTGCAGGAAAAGCAGTTTGGATAAAAATATGTTGCAAATATATTGTTCTTGGTCTCATGTTTACACTGCTGTCACCCCCTGTTGCCAGTACTTGTAATTTCCACGTGGTTGGTGATAATAAACCTTTTTAAAGGCTGAAATTATAATTATGGCTTTATTCTGACTGTCTCAGGTCAGCAGGTGATCTTCCTCTGAACACATCAGCTGTCCCAAGCCATCTGTCCTCACTCTGGTCAATAGCTTTGCCCAGTGTAAAAAATGTGGTCAAACCCTTCACAACAACAGCCTCCTTGTTGTACTGCTGGTGCCACAACACGGTTGCACAAGTAAGTTTTCTACTTCTCTATTTTTACCAGTGCATGAGGTTGTTCTTAGCACTCAGTTGGGGGATATAAAGTCAGATTTGAGAACTGAGCTGTAAATTTTGTTACGTCTACTGAAACATCTAAAGTATACTTTGCATTTACTGTGTCAGGAATAAGTATGAGAAGGGTGTCAAGGCCACTGAGGAGATAAAATTCAGATATGAAATTCTAGGGTTTTTTCACTGCAATATCAGGAGGATTTGCAGTGGCATCAGGTGTCACAGGAGAAATGGTTGTATTAATTTTTCAGGTTAAATGTGATTATACTTTACAATTCTTCAATGAATGTAAAGGCTTGGTTGGTGGTTTGTTTTGGGTTTTTGTTTTGGGGGTTTTTTTTGAGAGCACTCCTTGGTTTCCTGCCAGGGAACTATTTGGTGATATTTTATATTTCCATGTTGTGCCTTTCCACTGACTTCAGTACAAAGACTTTGCGATAGAACTTTCAGGACTAATCACAGCACTCTCTCTGGAAAAATTAACTTGGTGAGCATACTTATCTGGTTTCTTTTTATGCTTAGAGTTTTAAGATGGTCAAAGACACCATATTTCCATCACAAATCTACCTAAAGGAGCTAAATACATTCAGAGAGCAGCTGGAAAAGTTGGAATCTGAGCTTTCCAGACTACAAGGAACACTGCAGGTCAGTATCAGTCCCAGGGGAATGCTTGCTGGTGTAAGCATGTGAGGAGCTGAGGTCAGTGCAGATAAACTGAATCCTTAAGAGCTTCTCACTGGACAGTTGTCTCACCTCTTCTTTGCATTCAGCACCAGTAACCTGTGGTTACTGCAGAGCTAGAGGGAATTGGTTTGCTGGTGAGCCTCCTAAGAGGATTTTTATAAATTTCTGGATCAACTGGAGCCAGAATCTCATTTCTCTGAAATCCCATCTACTTTTGCCCGTGGGTTTAATATTCTCTTATTTATTTATGTTGTTTTCAGGTGAATGGGATTGCAGCTTTGCCTTCAGAAAACTCTCTTTGTCAAAGGTGTAATAAGCCAGTCCTGGGTGCTCCTGTACAGGTGCAGATGGATTCACCCCCATCAGTATCCAGAACTCCTGCAGTGCAGCTGCAGCCTGGATCTGCACCCCCTCCACCACCTCCTCCTCCACCACCACCACCACTGCCCCCACCAAAACTGCCTCCAGCACCTCTCCTCCTCAAACGGGGCAGTGGCTCCAAAGCACTTCTGGTAGGGACTAAAACATTCCTGGTTTTTTTTGCTCTCAGATCAGGGTTCTTTGGACCCAGTTTCATGAGGGATGTGTGCCCTTCTGAAGGCTCAGCTGCTTGCCCATCCTAATTTCACTTCCCATTGCCTTTGTTTTCAGGCACCACCACCAAAAAAAGATGGGCCCATGCAGATCACTCTCAAGGATCTCCTGAATGTTAAGCTGAAGAAGACAAACAGCAACCTGAGAATGGACAAGGTAAACCCAGGGACACGTGGATAAATGAATGGTGGAATATCAAACTCCACCCTGCAGCTGATGTCTTTCCTGCAATGCTTGTCTTAGCCTCTAACAGATTTTTTTTTAATAATTCCTCTCTTCTAAAAACCCAGAGGTGAGCTTTAAGTCATTCTAATTCTGCACCTGAACATTTGAAATGAAGAAATTAAATGTCCAATTCCATCTTCAGCTGGCATGCAGGACAGGTTCCATTTCATGTTAAAAGTGTGAGGCTTTCATGAAGCTTTTTGTCTGTTTGTTATCAATAGATGTTGGGCTTCATTTTCTCAGCTGAAATCTTGCTTGCAGAAGGTGGGTTGGTTTGTTTTTTAAATAAACCTCTTTCTGTCCAAGGCACATTAAAATCTTAAGATCTGAAAAAATATAAACCACAAAAATAATTGCATATAAATATTGAATAAATGTGAGATCAGTGAGGCCTTCTAAATTTGTATTTGTTGCCACATTTCTTTTCTCACCTCAGGCAGAATCACCAGTGAAGACACGCAGGGCATTAATTACAGTCTCAGATTTACAGAGTGTTAGTCTGAGACCTAAATCCAAGCTACCAACTCCTGTTACAAACTCCATAACGTAAGATTCCTTTCTTTGATATTAGATTTTTCTATTCTGCACAGTGATGAACTGTATTTACAGAGTGGAAAATATTTTAACATTTTTTTCTTTTAGTACCCCTCCTAAAAATCAGTTAGATCTTCGAAAACATCTGAAGAAAGTCAATATCCAAAGGTAAATTCCTTTCTATTCCCTTGCTTTGTTTTTTCTAGAACAGAAACAACAAAAAAAGAGAACTAATCATAATTCCCCTTGTTTCTAATCTTTTCAGAAGTCCTGGAGGCACTCCACTAAATAGTAAAGAAAACATAGAATGTGGGACTGGGCTGACACCAATAATGACACAGGCACTACGGCGCAAATTCCAGGCAAGTCAAAGGTGTCTCTTTATGGAATGATAAACTGGCTTTAAAACCCACACGAGTTCCTACTGATTTTCTTTCCCCTACAGTGCAGCACTGGTGAGTCTTTCCTAAATTCCAGTTTCCAGGAGAACAAAATCTGAGGGTTAATGTCTTTTGTTTTCAGGATTTGCTGCGTCTGTTTTCTTTCAGGGTGTCAGTTAAGAATTGCACTGTGTTTTACCTCAGTCATAATTTAACACTAAGTTCATCTTCCAAGACCTGACTCTTTTCTTGTTTTGACAGATGGCTCACCCCAAGAGTCCCTCACCTGCCCGGTTAAGTGCTGCAAGCAGCTTTGATGAACAAAAGTAGAGTTTATGGAACTTTGTGGTCAGGAAGCCACTCAAATCCTATTTATCTCGCTCAGGCATATGTATTTGTACATCAATACAGTGCATAGGAAAATGGGGTGTTACAGAAGCCCCTTGAACAGATTTCTGCTATTTAAAGGCAGTGTCTTTCTAATGTGTCTCACCGTGGTTGTATCTTCTCTGTTAATGGAAAAAAAAAATGAAATTTTCAGAGTCTTTTACTACCTGGCTGCTGCTGAAGCAGGGACTAGTCAATTCCTAGCACTGGTGCTGCTCCTAATATAAGTATGTGTATGTTTGCTGAAATCCAGTATTGTTTTACCTTTTTTTTTTAACAAGAAATTGATGGTAATTGTACAGGTTGGCAGGAAAGCAGCAGTTTAGCACTCTAATGTTACTGCAACTTTCCACAAACAATTCCATGTAGGAAGCAGCCGCACTGTATTGCTTTCGGCTGCCATCTGCTCACCCATCACGTTCCCCAAACAACCCCGCACTCATTAAAGACGATTAACCAAAAGTGAAGTAAAAGTCAAGTTCAGACGCAGCAGTGTCGCTCCGGATCGGGAGCTGCCGCAACAGCTTTGCGGGGAGATGCGGGTGGGGTGCGAGGTGGTGGCACCGGGCGATCACCGGGATCTCCACGGGGGATTCTCTGCTGTCCGGTGTCCCACCCTCCGCTCCTACACCCGCACCCGTTTCCCCGGGGCTTTCCCTGTTCCCCCGTTTCTGGCTGTGACCCAAGCAGCCGCCCCGGTGCCCGCCCCGCCCCGCACTCCTCACTCCGCCTCCCGGGGCCGCGCATGCCCCGGGCCGGGCTTGGGCTCCTCCGCTTCCGGGCGGATCGGGAAGCGGGATCGGGGCCATGCCGCAGCCGGTGGGGATGCCCGGGGCCATGGGGGCGGCGGTGGGACCCGTCAGCTTGCGGGAGCTGCTTGTGGCCGCTACGGCTGCTTCCGAGGCGGGCGGCGGGGCGGGCGGTGACGAGGAGGTGTGCGTGGTGGGCATCTTCGGGAAGACGGCGCTGCAGCTGTGCTCGGAGAAGGAGGCCCTGGTGAGCACCGTCTGCGACCGGCAGGTCTTCCCCCTCTTCCCGGAGGAGGACCCCGAGATGGTAGACGGCTCTCCGGGGGAGGAGGTCGACCTGGCGACCAAGGACTACAACCGGTTGCAGGCCTACTACAGCCAGGAGAACCGGGTGCTGTACCTGGTGCTCACCTCCATCTGTGATACCCCGCAGCTCCTCCGAGCCTGCCGGGACCTGGAGGCGGCCGAGAACAGGGAGAGCGGACCCGGTCACCCCTCCGGCGGTCCGGCCCCCCTGCCTCACGCCGAAGCCCACGAATTCTGGAAGCACCAGGAGAAGCTGCACTGCCTGAGCCTCCTCTACCTCTTCTCCGTCTGCCACATCTTGCTGCTGGTTCATCCCACCTGCTCCTTCGACATCACCTATGACCGCGTCTTCAGGGCGCTGGATGGGCTGCGGCAGAAGGTTCTGCCCTCCCTGAAGGCTGCTATCAAAGACTGCCCGGTAGGCAAGGAGTGGAAGCTCAACTGCAGGCCATGCCCTCCACGCCTTCTCTTCCTCTTCCAGCTCAATGGAGCCCTGAAGGTTGATCCCCTCCCAGCTAGGGGCCAGGACCCCTGCAGTCACCTAGAAAAGCCACCACCGAAGAAGCACTCTCCCAAGAGGAGGTTGCAGCATGCCCTGGAGGATCAGATCTACCGCATCTTCCGCAAGAGCAGGGTGCTAACCAACCAGAGCATCAACTGCCTGTTCACTGTGCCTGCTAACCAGGCTTTCGTGTACATTGTGGCTGGTGGGGATGGGGATGATCCAGTGGCCATGCTTCTTGAGCAACTCCGGAACAACTGCACCATGCGAGAGCCTGACTCACTGCTGGCTCCCACCCTCTCGGGACCCAGGAGGTATCAGATGATGCGGCATGGCAGGCAGCAGCTCTCCTTCAACGCAGAGAGCAGCAGCAGCAGCTCCAGCTCCTCTGGGCAGCTTGTGGATTGTACCCTCAAGGAGTTCTTGTGGCAGCACGTGGAGCTGGTGCTCAGCAAGAAAGGCTTCGATGACAGTGTGGGGAGAAACCCGCAGCCCTCTCACTTTGAGCTTCCTACCTACCAGAAGTGGGTTGCCACAGCTTTAAAACTGTATGAGGTGACTATCGAAGCCAAAGATGATGACCCAAACTCTCCCACTGGGGAACTGAGTTCAAAAATCATGAGTAGCATCAAAGTCTTGGAAGGATATCTAGACATAGACACCAAATTCTCAGAAAACCGTTGCCAGAAAGCTCTCCCCATGGCCCACAGTGCCTATCAGTCCAACCTGCCCCACAATTACACCATGACAGTCCATAAGAACCAGCTGGCACAGGCCTTGCGTGTGTACAGTCAGCATGCCCGTGGCCCAGCCTTCCACAAGTATGCCATGCAGCTTAACGAGGACTGTTACAAGTTCTGGAGCAATGGGCATCAGCTCTGTGAAGAGCGGAGTTTAACTGACCAGCACTGTGTGCATAAATTTCATCTGCTCCCCAAACCAGGTAAAGAGGCTCACTTGTATCTTGGTTTCATGGTTTAATTTTGTATCTGCTTTAAAATGTCTCATCTTGGGCTGAAAACACCAACTCGCCTGCTTAGGGAAGATGGAAGCTTGGTAGCTTTAAATCACCAACTTTGTACAGTGGGATTAATAGCTGAGCTGTTGTGCAGGTTTTCTTTACCTTGAATAACACTTAGGAGTGAGAGCACTGTTAGTAGTGACTTTGGTTTTAGTAGCAACTTTGATTCCACCTTGATAATTAGAGACATTAAGCTGGGGTCCTTTTAACAAGAGATGTCTAAGAGAACAAAAGTTCTCTAGAAGCGTAAGTGCCCTCCCTCCCCTTTTTTAAATAGTTTGATTGTTGTCAATCAAGGAATAGCAACTGTCTGAGATGCATTTCTTTCAGGCAGAAGAACTATTTATGCCTTTTAGGAAGAGGCTGTGAAAACAGATTTCGTTTAGTGGTGTAACCTGCACTGGAACTTTTGAATTAAAATGGGGAAAGGGAGGGACCTTCTTGACAAACCAGTGTTGCTAGCAAATAATTTTGAATCTGTGTATAGCAAGGAGGAAGCAGTGGGTGGTGGGAATTAAAGACTCCTTAGAAATGGTGAGCAATTGATCTAGGGTTTGTCTGATTACTGATTTTGCTTTCAGGGGAAAAGCCAGAAGCAGACAGGAATCCTCCAGTTCTGTATCACAACAGCCGGGCTCGTTCCACTGGTGCCTGTAACTGTGGAAGGAAACAAGCTCCTCGGGATGATCCCTTTGATATCAAAGCAGCTAATTATGACTTCTACCAGGTAACTATTAGGTCTCTCTGTTTTTGCTTCACGTGGTGCTTTTACTTCATCAGCAAAGTCTGTGTTCTGAAGTGACTGCAGTTAAGTTTTCTCTTGACCTTACCAACTTGTAAATGTTGCTTGGGGGAGCTGTTGCTGGGAGCAGAAGTTGTTGTCATGATGGGCTGACCAAAGTGGGCACACAGGAGCATCTATTTATACTTCAGGTGTGTTGGTTCATATGAATTTTAAATCATCTTACCTGTGGGCTGTATTCCCATTGCTGCTTTGGTTCTCATGTGGCACAAACCTCCTGAATCTTAATCGTAGCTTCTGAATGCTGTGACTCTGAACTCCTTCATTTCCAAGACAGAAGATTGGAGGTTAACCACATGGTTTTTTTTTCTCATAGCTGCTGGAAGAAAAATGCTGTGGGAAACTGGAGCACATCAACTTTCCTGTATTTCAGCCAAGCACACCTGACCCAGCACCTGCTCGGGATGAGTCGTCTCCTGCCCCTCCAGAAGGGGAGATTGAGAAACTTAAAGAAAAAGAACCTCAGACTCAGGGGGAAAGCACAGGCCTGAGCTTAGCCCTCAGCCTGGGTCAGTCAACAGGCAGCTTGGGCACTTACCCACCTGACACCCAAGGTGGAGGGGACAATGCAGAAAGTCATGGGCAGAGTGGGGACTCCAAAAGTGAGAAAAGGCCAAGCCTGGTAGATCGCCAGGCATCCACTGTCGAGTACCTCCCTGGGATGCTCCATTCTAATTGCCCCAAAGGCCTTTTGCCTAAATTTTCCAGTTGGTCACTGGTCAAGCTGGGGCCTGCTAAGGCTTATAATTTCCACACAGGCTTAGATCAACAAGGCTTTATCCCAGGTACAAACTATTTAATGCCCTGGGACATTGTCATCAGGACGAGAACTGAAGATGAGGGAGATTTGGATACGAATTCCTGGCCTGCACCTAACAAGGCTGTTCCTGGAAAAAGAAATGCGGTTGTGATGGGAAGAGGAAGGCGGAGAGATGACATAGCTCGAGCTTTTGTAGGATTTGAATATGAAGATGCACGTGGTAGGAGGTTCATGTGTTCAGGACCTGATAAGGTCATGAAAGTGATGGGAGGGGGGCCAAAGGAGTCTGCCATCAAAGCCCTCAATTCTGACATGCCCCTCTACATCCTCTCGTCGACTCAGGGACGAGGACTCAAACCACATTATGCTCAGTTCATGAGGCTCTTTGTGGTGGTTCCTGATGCTCCACTGCAGATCACGTTAACGCCTCAGGTAAGAAATGGAAGAGGGAATCTGAGAACTGCAGGGACAGGGTTGGTTGTTACAACATTAATGGCAGGAGCACAAAGGTCACAGGCAAAGAGTGTCAGAGGGATGCTAGAAGAAACGTTTTTTCTTGTTTTTTATTTATTTTAATCATGTGTGATTATGTACTTATATTTCCTTTTGTTTTCAGGTTCAACCGGGGCCCCCACCTTGTCCTGTATTTTACCCTGAGAAGCAGGAAATTACCCTTCCATCTGATGGGTTGTGGGTGCTTAGATTTCCTTATGCATATGTGACAGAACGTGGACCCTGCTTTCCTCCCAAGGAGAGCCAACATTTAATGAGTTACAAAGTTCTCCGAGGAATCCTGAAAGCGATCACACAATAAGAATTATTCTGGTAAATTGATTTTAGTTTAAAAATACTGTCTTCAGTCCAAATAATGGATTTTGTTGGTTCATGCCCAACAGCTGTTGCTGATCTGGTGAATCCAAACGTATTGCACTAGAGCACAGATGGGAAATAAGGTCTGATATCAAAGAAGTTAAAGGAATCCAGGAGACGTGTAAACTTCCCGTTTAGTAAATTTTCATATGTAAAAAATAAAAGCTGGTTATCACAGAATACTGAGCCTGTATTACCAGATGTTTTGATTTTAGTGTTTTTTCCCATCATATCTTTTTATGTTCAAGTTTAGGAATACTTAATAATTATCACTGCCTGGAATCAAGAGTCCTTTGTCACACTGAGGCAATGATGGGCAGAAACTCTTCTGGTTTTCTGAATAAGGTATTTCTATGCAAACAGTTGATGCTTTTAATATGGTGATGTGAGAAATAGTTTGCAATTCTGATTTGCATTAACACCATGGAGAGAAACTGTGGTTACCTATATTGTGTTGAAATATTTTACTTTGTGTTTATAGATCAGATTTTGTTAGAAGACTGACTGTATTATGGAGTGACACAATACACTCTTTGGAAACTCTTTGGAAACTAAACCTGCTGGTGAATTTGTGGAAAACACTGAGCTGTATGAGCTTGTTAATTGTAAGCAACTGCAGGTTCTCTTACAGTGATTATTAGCCTTTTGGTAGCTAAAAGGATGGTTTTGGCCCAGTTTAAATATCAAATTGAAAGAGTTTGGATAATTACACTACACTGCCCAGACGGTGTGCTGCATGATTAGTGACTGTAAATCAACTTCTGACTTTTTGTTGAGGTAAGATGTGTTCATGATAGTGGCTGTATGCCGAGACCTACTTTATTTCCTTGCATATTTGTTTCTCATTAGCATGCATATTGAATTTGCCAACTTGTTAGTGTTACAATTGCATGACCCGCGTTGAGCCCTGGCTGCAGTTTGACACGCAGCATCTCTGATCAGCTGGGTGTGGGGAGCACCTCCCTCTGCCTGTGAAGATGATGGTATCTCTATCAGCACACCTTAGCGTATTTAGATTTACCGAGCACTTAGCGATTCCTGAAGGCCATCAATAAAACGCAAAGCCCCTACGGAGAGCGGTTGTCTCCGTGCGATGCGGACGTGCTCCGGGCATCAGGCAAAACGAAATTAAAGCGTGTAAGAATCGGAAATGGCTGGCAGCGTTTATTAACGACTTAAAAATTTAAAAGGTGAGAGCCGGGACGGGTAGGTGGAGGTGTGACGGTGTGACCGAGGGCCGGGGCCCCTCTGAGGGGAGAGCGCTGGGCGGGAAGGGCGGGGGTCCCCGCGCCTGCGCACTGCCGCCTCCTCCCCGGCTCGGAGGCGGTGCGGCTGCGCGGCTGCAGTGGCAGCGGCTCCCGCAGCGCTCGGGAACCGGCAACGGGGTCGGGTCGGGCCGGGCCGTGAGGGTTGGGGTGGGACGGGACGAGTCGGGTGAAGCCGGGTGGGGAAGCGGGAGAAGGCGGTGAGAAGCGCAGGGATGTCGGCGATGTTGTACTTGCTCTCCACTCTCGGCGGATACGTCCTCACCTCGGCGCTTCTCCTCAAGTGTCCGGGGCTCCTCCACCGGCCCAAGCGGCAGCGCTTCCGCTGCCGACACATCTCCCACCGCGGCGGTGAGTGAATGCGGAGGGTGCGGGGGGGACTCCCTGCCCGCGCCGCTTCCCGCCCTTCCCCTCAGGAGGGGTGAAGGCTGCGCCCGCCCGCCCGCCGCTCCCTGAGGGCTGCAGCTCTGGGCACTGAGGGCTTCCCCGGCCCCGGCTGCAGCCCTGTCCGGCTCTGAGGGCTTCCCCGGCCCCGGGGGGCGATGCCTCCCCGCTCCCTCAGGACGCTCCTTCCCCCGGTGCGGTCGGGAGCTGCCGGAGCGCGGTCGGGAGGGTCTTGAGGGGCTGTAGCGCGGTGCCCGTGGCTCGCAGCGAGTTCCCTTTCAACCTTTCTCCCGCAGCCTAATTTTAGGTGCCACCTGCTGACCAGCGCTTGATTTCAAAGCTGAATTAATCTCCGAACTCATAAACGCGTCAGCCCGAAATCAGCTTGGTTTTTACGCGATGGTTTCCCTCTCCGACGGATCCGTTGCTTTTTTTTTTTTCTTCCCAATGATGCGGTGTTAGGGAGAGGCAGCAGGCTGTGAGGTACAAAAGATGAATCTTCCTGCGTTTCCCTGCCTGTCTGCTCTGCTTGCCGTTGGCAGAAGCAATGCGGTTTGCTCTGCCTCCCCTTGCCCCCCTGCCTGCTGGAGAAGCTGATGGATCAGGGCCATGGTGAACCCCATCCCATTCTGGGAGTCTTGTCCCCTCCATACGCCTTGTGCCGAGGCCTTGTGGCTAGGCTGGATGCTTCTCTCTCTAAAACAGCAAAAAGAGGTTTTTAAAGTTTCTTCGACCTCTTCCAAAGCATTGGAAGGAAAAAAAAAAAAAAATAGCACCAATTTTAGTTTCCTTTTCTGTGAAGTTCAGTTCTGGGCTTTTCCCTGATGCTTTATTCAATTCATGACAATAGTTCATCAGTCTAGTAAATATTTTTCCTGAAATTCTGTGAGAATTATGTTAGATGCTGGGTCAAAGCAGTTTTCAATGTCATATATAGTGATAGTGTGTGCAGTGTTTGATCACAGCTCTCCCAATGAACCTTAACTACTGTTGCTGTCTTGAATTATTAAAACACAAAAACTAGAGCTGATCTCTTTAGAGGTTTTATTATTTGCATTTCTTGCATTCAGTTTATACAACAAGCTAAGTGTCTTCATAGCTCAGGTTTTAATTATAGCATAAAATGCATTATTTGGTTTGGAAGGTATGTATTAGCCCTTCCCTGGTAGTTAGGTATTCTCATCCAATGGGCAAAGGTTCTCTATTTGATTGTTACCTCTTTGATAGTTTTCAAGCTATTAAAAACTTGTGGGTGACTGTTGCAGCTTGGTATGATCTCCTTAATCTTCTTTTGTTCTCACTTCTTTACAATAACTTTAGTATAAAGATACATACCCCGGAGCCTAGGCTGGAAGTGTTTTGGCCAGTAAGCACCACTGGAACAACAGGAAAGCCCTTACTCACTGGGAGGATTATTCACTGGGGAGTCAGAGACACAAAGTCCACAGTCTCTTCCTTGTCTGTATGTACACTGTCAAATACACCTATTGCAGAAGTGCTGTCCTTAACATCTCAGCCTCTTTCTGCTTATCGGGCTCTAACAGGCTGAAGATCACTTGCTCTTTACTCTCTGTAGTATTTACATTGTAACTTAAATTCCTGGGGCACTTCGTGTCTCCTTAGGCTTTAGTCACGTTGTAGCTTCAGACTCGGTGCCACGTTTCCTGTTGCATTACTCCTGTTAATTTCAGGGATTAAGGTAACACCTCGTTTGCCTTTTCCTTTCTGAGGTGAAGCCTTGCATGTCAGGTTTTTTATGGTTTTTGATTTCACTTCTCCATGCAATAATTTTCTGGTCTTACTTTATAGCTTGTCAAGGGAAGCATCCCTGAATTATTTCTTCACTTTGCATGATTTTAAAATTGGTTATTTCTGAGATCAATAATTAAAGCTTGATACTCTGTTTTAGAGCCTTCTGCCAATGCCAGCTGTCTGGACTGGATTGCAGAGTCTTTGAGACAGGGTAGTGTGGTGATTTTTACCTTAAAATGGTTAAGGTTGGAAGTGACCTGTGGAGATCACCTCCTCTGACCAGAGCAGGTTGTTCCAGTTCTTGTCCAGCTAGGGTTTGAAGACATTCAAAGAGGTTCCACAGCCTCTCTGGGCAGCCTACCACATAATTTGATTGCTTTTGCAATGAAAGAAAAGGGTTTTCTTATGCTTATAAACGGAATTTTCTGTGTTTCAATTGGTTCTCATTCCCTTTTGTCATCTCCCTGGGCACCACTGAGAAGAGTTTCTCCCACCTGGTATTCCTACATCTTGGCAAGATCCTTCTGAGCAAAAATCTTTCATACCTTGATTTTTACAGCCCTCCTCTGGACTCATTCCAGCAGGTCTGTTGTGTTCTGTGGAGCCCAGAACTGAGCACAACACTGCAGAGGTGGTTTCACAACTGCTGAGTAAAGGGGAACAACCACCTCCCTGTCCTGCTGGCAACATTCTTCCTAATGCACTTCCTTGCTTCCAGTGGGGGGAAAACCCCAAAGCAATAGAACTTTAAAAGGTCATCTCCTTCAGTGCTTGACATTAACTCTCTTGTCTGGCTCTTTCAAGGGGTATAGAAGCCTTTCAGTCAGCCCAGCCTTTCATTTTTAAGGAGTAAAAGGTATTTAGTAGCTCAAAGAACTTGCTTGTTGTAGTTCCTTTTTCCCCCGTGGGGTTTGTGAAGGCCACATTGCTGATCTAGGGTTTCTGTTTCAGCTGATCTTCTTTTCCTCATTTTCCCAAAGTGCTACAAGTCAGGCATTTTGTTACCAGGTGGTTTGCCTTGCCCTGCTTACCTGCCTAACATGTGACTTGTTAGATCAGTCATTTGAAAGTTTTATTTTTGGAAATTTCTGCCCAGGAATGGTAGGATACCGTTGTTCTTTTGGCAAATTGAAGACAAATTTCTTCTCCCTTCAGAGTGTATGGGCTGTATTGTCACAGCTGTATGTTATTTAAAACCTCCACTTTTATTGCAGTTAACTTATAACTAACCATCCAGGTCCTTTGCAGGTGTTTCCCATCTGTTAGACAATCACTGGACATGGACAGTGAGGTTCTCAAGGTGTCTTCTCTCTCTTTGGCCACCCAGCCTATTCCTGTTTGATTCTTCAATCAAATACCATAAAACCTTGGTGATTGTCTAAGGACAGAAACTGCTGTGGCCTTATTGTACTTTTTTACCTTAAACCATGCAGTTTTTCTCATTATGCTTCAAAGTCAGTTAAGTCTTTGCTTTGTAAACTCACCAGTGGGAGCTAACCTGATAAAAGCCACTTCAGATTGCTAGTACTGGTAAGGCCTTGTTAATAGGCAAGGCCTTAATTGAAGCCTTTATAATTGTTGTTTACAGTATCTCATTCATCACAGTCAAACAGCAGTTAAAATTTGCATAGATATCCTCATCAGTGCATGTATCTTCCTGAAGTTTTGTTTTTAAGTGTGCAACATTGGCTGTTTCCTGGGAGGGGAGAGAGAAGGCACAACCCTTTCCAGTCCCTAGCCTGCCTGGTATTCAAAGATTTTTGTGTGGAGAAAGATGGCTTAAGAGTTGCAGAGTTTGTCCCTGCCTGAAAAAAAAAAATCTAAATTGCTTGTTCTCTCATTTCTGAACTCACTTGATGTGTGTTCCATTCCTTGTGTACCAAACCTCTCTTTGCCAGCAGCATAAACCTTTATTAACAGAGTTGTGCTGCTTCAGGAGGTGTCCTGGCACTGAAAAAAAAGTGTCTCTGAGCATCAACTGGGTTATGCACTGAGGGAATATCAACTTTCCAGAGTCTTGGGCCCTTTTATTTTCCTTTTTTCCCCTTTCTTCTTATGCAAAAGTCTAATTCAGAGCATGGTACTTGTTGTGCCTGTGGACCATATTGTCATAGGCAAATACAATGCCTTTAAGGAAAAACAGGGCACCCAAGCTGTGGTAAAATAAACCCTTTGTTTTGTATATTCAAAGTGTTATACAAATCCAAGATAACAGTTTTTTCTACAATGGATTTTTTTTTTTTTTATTACTTTGATGAAGTCCTGTCTCTTGAGTCTCCCCAGCAGGCCAGTGGCAACAGGGATTTCTGACTCTGGCTTTGTACTCAGTCCTCCAAGCATTTCTGTACATTTTAAAAGCCATTTTAAAAATTTATTTCCACTGGGATTGAGAGGAGGGAAAGTATTTTGTAAATGTTTTAGTTTTTGTTATTTTTTGTAGGTGCTGGAGAGAACCTGGAGAACACGATGGCAGCTTTTCACCAGTGAGTACAAATGGAACCAATAATGCCTGAATTAGCTGTGTTCTCATTAGTGAGTGAAGCAACTGAGAGACAGTACTTCTTCCATCACTTCTTTGGGCTACAGTGTCCTTTTCCTGGAATTCATCTCTCCAATTTCAACAAGAAGGAATTGGGATGCCACAAACCAACAAAAAAAATCAGACTGGCAACTGGGTGTAAAACCCCTAGGGCCTGATTCTTCCTAACAAAACAAGAAACAGTTCTGCTTCCATGCTTAATGGTGCTGACTTCCATTAATTTAGTTATCAATATCAAGTTATTTTTGGTGAATAATATAACATGCTGTCTTTTCTAGATACATGGATATTACTCAAGGTATTTCACATCATAGCCTGTACCAACATGCTAATCAGTGCACCAGGAGGTCTGAATCTGTTGACTGCTCTTATGGCTTTAGCAAGTCTCAGATATTCTACAGTTTTATGGTATTAATTTCCCTCCTCTATGTAGAAGAATAATGAGTTGTTCTCTAAAATTATTGTGACTGAAATCTTAATGTTAACTATTTTTATAGCTATAATGCTATAAAAAGGTTTGTGTTAGGCTTTTTTTTCCCCCCTTCATACACATACTTCTTTCTCATAATATGTGGAAGCCTCTTATCTAGGGTTTAAAATGGAGTTGGTCCTGGGAAGCCTTTTTAAGCCTCCATCATTTAAGCAGTGAATTCTAACAAGGTTCTTAAGGGGGGGTGAGAAGAAGCATATCCAAAACTCCAGTGAGCAGTGGACAGAAGGCTGAGTGCAGGCTTCTGTGTTTTGTTTGTTGTGTAGGGGTTGGCTGGTTGCTGCTTTTTTTTTTTTATTTATTATTATTTTTGTGGTTTTGCTGGTTTTTTTTTTTAAATTTGCTTTGTGCTAAGTAGCCTCATCAGTTGCACATTTCCTTGCAGGATGAGGAGTGCCAGCTTTCCCAACCAAACAGTGCTATTGAAAGCACTGCAGTATTTTCCATCTCCATGGAAGCTTAGCATGGATTTGTGGTTTTTTTCCCCTGCTGGTCTGCTTTTTTTTCAAGTCTGCTACAACACTTTCTGCAAACTGCTTTTTTTTTTTTTTTTTCTTTCTTTTCCAGCCATTTCTTAATTTTCATTGAGTATCACATTGATTTCATAAATACAGGGCTCCTACAAAGAAAGTTACTCCATAACCTATTTTTCTTTCATTCCCAGAAGCAAGCTGTAGTCCTGAGAGTAAGGGCTGTGCTAGGAGTCAAATAATGTTTTGTGATAGCACAGACAGTTGTCTGACTCTCTCCTGACCATTTTCATAGTTTTATGACTGTAGTGAACAAATGCATTGAGGTTCACTTTTTGAACTCATCACAACTCCCAGTAGCAAAGTTCAGTGACTTCTTTTTCATTGTCTTGGCTGAATATTAAAGTCATCCTCTGTGTAGGGGTGAAAGCTTTGTCCTTCCCATCTCTGCTCATTCCCATCTCCCCTGGTAAGTTAGCAAAAGGAATTGGGTAGAAAACTGGTGATCTGCCTCCTGAATAATCAGCTGGGTTGGCTCAGAGGGCTGGGATGAACCAATCGATTTATAATCCATCAGATTTTGCATGAAGCCAAATGGGGTGTGCCTGCAGGTTTGGACAAGCAGGCAGATTTAACCACTGATGGTGCTGAATCCAAAAGGGAGTTTGTCTGCTGCTTGGTGTTGACAAGCAAATTGTTTTATTTCTGCTATTTACATTTTAATAGGGATTGGAGAGTGTTTAATATTATAACATGATGAGGAGGAAATTATTCTATTAATATACACAAAGTGTAGGGGGTGAAAGCCTTTTTGGTAACTTCAAGTTCTATACTAACTGAAATTACAAATATTCTGGGAAGCAATTAGAAGCTTTGTGTACCAAAGACAGTTTTTTTGTTTGTTTGTCTGTTTGCATGGTAAAATACCTAGTAGATTTTTTTTGCCTCTAGTCACATTACACTCTATTTAAATGCTTCTGTGGTGGTTTTAGATTTTAAAATCATTGAAATTAAGCTAATGCAGACACTTGCAGTGCCTTCAAGTATTTGACAGTCTGGCCTAAATGATATAAGAATTTAATTGCAAGTTTAATTATTACAGCCATGTACTTTTGCCTCGATAGGAAGCTGCTGAGCAAACTCTCCAGTTATTTTTATAATTGTGTTTCCTCTTTTTTTTCTGGACTTACATGGATTAGCAACAAAAGTGCATGGTCACCTTAGTATTTAAAGGCTTTTTACACTGTGCTACATTAGACCTCACCTAATGGATTTTAATTTCCAATGTAGGACTTGTCATGTGTTTGCTGACTTGTCCTTTTACTTAAAAACAGTTGGAGTTAAACACAAGCAGAGAGCTCTCATCCTAATTTGCAAATGTGAATCTGCTTTACAACTTGAGTTCTGGAGCACTTGGATGTGTATCTGGAGAACATCTGAGGTCTTCTCTGGAGCAGTGTAGTTTTGATGTGCTGCTACAGAGCTGCAGAACAAACTCCTTTCCAGCTGAAATAACACAGCACTTTAAGAAAGCTCATTTGGCAGAAAGCTGCTATTAAGGGCCTGGCAAATTCTCAAGTTTGTTAACAAGGCAAGTTGTTGTTCTCCTTTTCCCTTGCTGCATCAGTCCTGAATGTCTTAAGCAGCAATATTTCTAATAAATTTTGCTGGTTAAATGATAATACAGGTACTAGATGGGAACATCTCCAAATCTGGCAGTTCTCCTGCAGCATATTTGGAGATGCTTTTCCTCAGGAGGAAGAGTTACACAGAACAGGCTGTCTCTCTTCCATGTGTAATAGGATTTTGTTCTCCTAATTCTTAATTAGTGGCACTGGAAAACAGTTAACAAATTGGTTTTAATTTGACAACCCCCTTCTTGATCATTATCCCAGTTGGACCAGAAATGGTGTTAACCACTTCTGGGAGTATATTCCCATTTTTTTTCTTATTTGTTGCTGCATTTGTTTATGGCACATTTGTATTTCAGCAGCCAATAAAACACTTTTCTTAAGGAAAAGGCTGTCAGTGAAGTAGCAGACCTTTGGGTCCAGTACAGACTGTACTGACAGGTGCCATGGGTTTGTTTGTAGGTAGATGAAAGGAAGTGGGTTTTGGAGAAAGTGTTCAGACATCAGGCCCAGAGGCTTTTAGCTGTCTGCTGGTATGATACCTTCTGAGTGTCTTTTTCTTTTTGTGAAATAAGCAATTGAATTCTTGTTGGAGTAAAGCTTGGGTTTTCTGTTCTAGTGTGAGGTTTGTTGTGCTTACTTTTCATCAATATTACTCCATTCTGCTTTCTTTACTAAGCTAAGCTTATATAGAGTGGATTTAGGATTAGACTAGTATTTTTCAAAGCAGAGCTTAAGTGGGCTTTTTATTTAAAATTTACATTTTTTTTTCTCATTGAAATAATGTTTTAGAAATTCAGTTTGGCTAGCAAAAAAGGAAAGGCAAAACCCTAAAAACTCCATTGCTAATTTCCTGACTACCTTAAATCAAGTTTTAAAAAAAAGGCTCTCAGTTCCCTGACACCTGTTGTTTATGCAACCACAGAACTGATTACTCTTTTTTAAAGAGCTCACCTCTTACAGTGGTTAATGTGCTGATAAACTGCACCCTCCAAATCCTGAAACAATCCCTGAGCAGTTTCTCAAGGCTGAGGTGCCAGGCTGCAATCCACTGATGTGCGCCTGGATTTCTGTGGAGGATGGAGCCAAAGCTTCCCAGTTCAAATCCCACCTCTTGCTTCCTGATCCAATGTCTGTTCTTGCATCATCTGTCTCACTGCAGCAGAATGATTTGCTGCTTGCTCTGCAGCAGGGTTGCAAGGATTCATTGCATCATAAAGCACCCAAAGTACCTCAGTTTGGATTGGTTTAATTCCATGACATAGATGTGGGAGGTTTGGGAGCTTTGTGAAATAAATGTGTGGTTCAAGGCAGACTTCTTCACTTCCAGTGCAGTTAATTTAGGAACAGACATGCTGGAGTTAGATTGCCACCTGACCAAGGATGAGCAAGTGGTTGTGTCCCATGATGAGAACCTGAAGAGATCAACAGGAGTTGATGTCAACATATCTGACCTCAAATACTCTGTAAGTTGAAGAAAAAAAAAAAAAATCATTAGTGCTAGAAGGTGTTTTAAAATGCATGTGTAGAGTGGCTAGGGTGGGGAGGGAGGTTTGTGTGCATGTAGCCAAAAATCCAAGAAGGGGATTTGTCTTGTCTTCCTAAAAAAAAAAATAATTATCCCTGTGTAGCCAAGAGAGAACCAGTAGCACCTTTCCAGAGGGTGATCAGGCTGGCTCAGTTGCTTTCTGGAGGTGAGCCTGTTGTGCCATACTGGTGACAAAGGAAGCTCAGTCACCAAGGTCCTGCTCCTGTGACCAGACTTTTAATGGGAAAACCAATTGATGAATTCCCACCTGCACTGACAGTTTTAAAACCCTGTTTTTACTGAACAGTCTTTGCATCTGATATCTGAGTGGGATTCTTATTATCAGATAGGCATTTGAAAGGTTTTGCCTTACTCAGTTCCAGCCATTACAAGTCTAAGAATCCCAAATAGTCCAAGTAAGAATGAACATGGTGCTTCTAAATCACTTTCCTGGGCAGGAAAGTTTAAAAAAAAAAACAACAAACTGGCTTTGTCTTTAAAGGTAACTTACATGGCTTAGGAATTATAGTTTTTTTGTCTTTTTTGATAAAGGTCCTTATTGTATTCCTGCATTTGAATTAGTGTTCCACTTCCTTTTATTTTTAAGGAACTTCCACCATATCTCTGCAAGTTGGATGTCACATTTCAGAAAGGTAAGTTTTTGTCTTTTGATGTTTCAGTTTACAGGGCCAGCAAGCCATTTTCCATATTGCAGTGTGGTGATTTCCTGGTTTGCCAAAGGGAGTAGGGAAGTGGATTTCCTTCTATGAGTATCTTGATAAGACAATTTTTAAAAGGAAAGCACAATTCTAGCTTTAGAAACCAAAATATATTTTTTTCATACCAGTTGGCAGTGACTAAGAGGCAAGATATCTTTTTCCAAGTTAATTGGTTTCCTTGTCTGCTACTTGCAACTGCTTTCCAGCTCCCTTGAGAGATCTTCAGAGGGCACTGACTGAAAATCTGTTGTTACAAAAAATGTAGAGAAAGCAGAAGATAATTTCTTTACAGCTCAAATGCCATTGTGCTTGTGCACTCTGGGCTTGAAGTATGTCAGACAATACAGACATTTTCAGAAGAGGGAATGGAAAGAGTATGAGTTGCTGAATGTATGACTTGAAGTTCAATACCAATATTGCAGCAAAAAGGGAAAACCTAGAAAAAACACCTTGTTTATTGTGAAAACTCTTGATCCTTGGGACCATACTTTGAATACAGCGTATGGGCTAAAATTGAGAAGCTTCCCCTTTCTTCACCTGTGCTTTCTTGCTTGAGGGGCTTGGTGACTATTTCTGTAGCCTTTCTGTATTTGAATTGCCCAACAAGCAAATTTTGTGTTAAACATTTCTGTTCAAAATTGCAAAATACTTAAAATGCACCCATATGAGATCCATGATGAGTTTTTTCACACATGTATATCTTTTGTTCATGTACAATACAATGAGATGTTGAGAGCCTTCTCTTAATTCCCTAGTAAATTTTCCTAGAAGGAAAAGTTTTACTCATTTGGTCTTTATTCATCTCATTGCTTTTGGTATATGGTAAATGAGCCCCTGTTTGTTGTTTCAGGACTTTAACAATGTCTGCTCTCCTACTGCTGCTAAATAATGACTGAATCAAATTATTGACTGCTATTCAAACCTAAATGTGCAATATGCTCAGGGCATTGTCATTATGCATGTGGACATGTCCTAATTAATTACAACTATACAAGTGGCAGGGGTTTTTTGTTTGGTTTGCTTTGGCTTGGGTTTTTTTTTTTCAGTTTAATTGAAAATTAATTTAAATTATTTTTTAATTTTAATTCAGTTTAATTCTAGGAACTTTACAAATTTTTAAGATAACAATGTTCTGACATCTCAGCTTTTCTCTGTAGTCTATTAAAACTGGTCACAGCAGTGACAACTTTCTTGTTTCCCAAGAATGTCACTGTGAGGGAAAGGACAACCGTATCCCACTCCTGAAAGAGGTGTTTGAGGCATTTCCAGAAACTCCTGTCAACATTGACATCAAAGTGAACAACAATCTGTTGATCAAAAAGGTACATGGTAGCTGCTGCTGAACTGAGACTGGAAGTCATGTCATGATGTTGAAATTCCAAAAGAAAAGTTTCTTGGAGTTGTTGTCTGTGACACGAAAATCTGTGTTGGTGGGCTGCTTCCCCATGTTAGATCTTGCTCCTTGTATGAGGTCATGCAGGAGGCAGAGAAGTGACAGTGTGCAAGATATTAAATAAAAAAAAACCACTTTCCTGATGATTTATCTTGATGTGGAACTGGTGCTATGGTGCTAGACACCTTTGCTTTGTGAGTCATGTGGATGGTCATCTTACTGCTGCCTGCCAAAGCAGCATAAAAACATGGTGTCAGTGTGCAAGGATAAATGTCCCTTGTAGAGAGGGAAAGATACTATTTTGCCATCTGCTTTCCTTCAATTCTCTGTGGTTTTTTTGTAGCCACAACAATCTTTATCTGTTGACCCAAGCATCTGTTTTTAGTCAAAGTAGCAGAGTTGCCATAAGGGAGAGTATAGAACTCTCTCTGTAACAACTTCTGTGGCTGAAAACTAAAAAGTAGAGTTTTTCAGTTCACTAATTCTGCACACCATTTTCAGTGGATGCATCTTGGGGCTCTGCTTGTTCCCCTGGCAGGTTTCTGAGCTGGTGAGTCAGTACAAACGGGAGCACCTGACAGTCTGGGGGAACGTCAACTACGAGGTGGTATCAAAGTGTCTGAAGGAGGTAAGAATGGGTCCAGCTGAGCTTTGTTCTTGCCTGCTTGTTGCTGTGCAGTGACAACAGGGACAGAAAAGCACCTTGTGAATCAAGGTCTACCCAGCTATGGCAGGTTTTCAGATGTGATGAGAAATTTGGCACTTAGGTGGTATTCTGCTTACTACACTGTTACTCTAAGTTGAGCACAGTTAACACCCATATACTCTGCAATAAAATACCTGAGGAATTAAGCTTAATAAAAATACTTGTAAAATTACAAAGTGTTAGGATTTTAGGCCAGAAACTCCCAGAGTCTGTTTTGCACATCATTCATCTGGCAGAAAAGCATTTTTTCTAAGGATTGCTTACTCTGTGGGGGTTTTTATGAAAAGAATGGATGTGGCCACAAGTTGACTCACAGTTACATTGGTACAAAGCTGTTTTGCAGCTATAGATTCAAGTCCTTTTTTGTGCTGATGAATTCTAAAATTTAGAATGAAAATTGTGCTTGGTCTGAGGGAGTTCTGCACCTGACTGAAACTGATCTAGCTGAGGGTACAAGTATGGTTCTGATTTGTCTGTGCAGGATGACAGAGCAAAGAGCAGTTACGTTGGTTTATTTTTGTAGCATCAATGCCCAAATATTTTGGTTCATAGATCAACATTTTTAGAAACCTGTTGTGAAGTGAGCTGCTGCAACAAGACCCCTGCTAAAGCTCAGCTTGTTCTTTGCAGGAATACAGTCCAAGACAAAATGCTGCCTAGTGTCATGCAGTCTGGAAAGATAATGAAGGCAGGTAACAAAAGCAGTACAGCAACCAGTGAAACTTTACCTTTTCAGGTCCCAATGCCCCTTCAAATTGTGTCAAACTTTTGCTTGGATTACAAGCTACCAGGAAGAATAATTTAAATTTGGTGGCAGGCATATCATAAACAGTTGGCAGCCTAACCTTTAGGTGCAAGTGCTAAACTTCCCACATGCAATGATGAGCTAATGTAATTGCAACAGACTCAACAACCTGCCAAGATAATCTAGAATCTTTCTTTCCCTGTTCCTGCAGAATGCTGACATCCCCATCATCTTCTGTGCCCAACGTGTCCTCCTGCTTCTTGGCCTGTTCTACACAGGTCTGCTGCCATTCATTCCTTTCAAGGAAGAATTCTTGGAAATTCCCATGCCTTCAATCATCCTCAAGTGAGTTGGAGTCCACCAGTGGGTGCTGCACTGAAATGGTGAAACAAGTGAATGATGATGACAGCTTGAGCATTGGTTTAGTCAGGGTCCTCACTCTGAGGATGCTGTTTTGATAATTTTTGTAGATTCTGAAGAGAAAGCTATGCAAATCTTGTACTTCTTTGCATTTAACCTGTCTCCAGCCAGCTCTGAGTTACTGAGGTGTTGGTGCTCATGTACATCAGTGTTTCCCATTTGCAGTATTTCCTGTCAATACCTTCCCAATGCTGCTTGTGCTGGTGCCATCTAGATAGTAACATGTGGCAATGCTGTAGAAATAACTCATTCTTGCAGTCTTCTCCCTGGTTCTTGAGAGCAAATTAGTCTGAACAAAGCCAAGAGGCAGGTCAGTAACAGGGGACATAGGAGATTTTTCTTGCTTTTGTTTCTCACACTTCAAGCAAAATGCTGCTTAATACCCATCTCTGCTGCTTCTCTGACAAGCTGCACATTTCTCTTGTGTAATCCAATTATAAGTCACTGCCTTAGTGAAATCACTGCTCCAATTTGAGAAAATGCAAGATTAATTCTTCATGTTCCTTTTGCAGGAACATCTCAAATCAAATTTTAATCTGTGCCCTGGTAATCTTTTTTTTTTTTTTTTTTCCCCTCAACAGGCTGAAAGAGCCACAGAAGATGACAAGGAGCCAGAAATTTATTATCTGGCTTGCTGACACGTAAGATTTTAATCTTATTAAATTTTTATTTATATTTTGCCTAGATATTAACAGTTGGCTCAAGCAACAAAGTAGCTATTGGTATAGCTCCTTGCTGTGTAGTAATCTTTTTCAGCTCCTTCCAGCTTTTTTGTCAGTGCTGCATAAATCATATCCAAATCTTATGGAGATGTTCTCATACACTTTTATTTTTCATACACTGAGGTGCAGTAACAGTGGGCATGATTCCAGCTCAGTCTGTTTAGATCCTGTCATTAAGTGAATGCAGTTAATTAGCATGTGAGGAGATTCAGAATGTGGCTTTCACATTTCATGGGACTGTCAGAGGAGATAGTCTGGCTCACGTGGAACTCTTGGCATTTCAAGAACATTTGTGCTTCAGAGGAAGCTTAGTCATATGCTTTCAGAGGCTGAATGTGATTGCAGTGTCTTCTGGCTCTTCCTCCTGTGCCTGACACCTCTTAGTTTGATTTCTTGAGTGGCCAGTAGAGTTTTCACATCTTCTGGTGTGAAAGATAAAACCTCAAGAGTCTCTACCCAATGAGGGAAGGATCTGCTGGATTTGATCTTCAGAAAAGTCAATACAGTGCTAACTACACATCTTCCAGAATTAGCTTTCTCATCACTTTCAGGTGGAAAACCTTGAGTCTAAATGCCCTTATGAAAAAATTATTACAGAACATTGACAGATGTGGAATATTTCATATCTATTTCAAGTTTTTAAAGAATATTTTTCTCCTTTCTGCAGATTACTCATGCGGAAAGCACTTTTTGACCACCTCACTGCTCGGGGCATTCAGGTACAGTGTGGCAAAGTTAAAGGAAATGTCCTTTTAACCTGTGGAGAGTTTGACCCAGCCAGTTACAGCCTTACAATGGGTTCATGTTCTCCCCAACATGTTGTGTTGTGTTGCTTTTTGGTCCCTGATGCTGTTGATGCCCTGATGTTTTGGTAGCTGATGCTGTTATATTTGCAGTTCTGTAACTGCAAAGGAAGAATTGTGCACTTGGAAGAAGACTCTTAAGTTAAATGCCTTTAAGATTGTTTTTTCCTCTCCCCATGTGTCTCTCTTGCATGAAACAATTTGAGTTAAAAGTCACCTTTTGTTTAATTTCAGTATTTCCTTTAATAATTTGTCTTCCTATCCCATCTCATAGGTGTATATTTGGGTACTGAATGAAGAACAAGAATACAAGAGGGCATTTGATCTGGGAGCAACTGGAGTGATGACAGACTATCCAACAAAGCTGAAGGAGTTTTTACACAATTATCCAGCCTAAAGGAAGAAACACAAGGAAATTCTTGCAGAATAGATTGTGAGCCAAGGATTTTCTTCATTTAAAAAAAAAAAAAAAATTGAGCAGCATACACAGATTTTTTTTTTTTTTAAGATGTAATTGGCTGATCTTGTCAATTTGCCACCTAATGTAAAGGTGGTCTATTTATTTTAAAACTTTTAATGAAATAGTTTACATTTGTAAATAGCTCATTTAGCAACAGTGCACTTCACAAATGGAGATGACTAGGAAGCAAGTTCCTGGCTAGGATACCTGTAGATAATAAGCATTAATTTACCTGTCACAAGTGTTCCTACACAGCTGTCAAGGCACATCAGTTATTCTACTTTTATTCTAGGGGGCAGGAATGAAAGAATTTCTGAAAGTGTGCCCAGTGTGTGTGTGCATTTCTTATGTGGCTTTTAGTTTTCAGATGACTTGTAGGGGAAAAGCAGAAAAAGAATGGAGGGGAGGAACAGAAAGCAGAATCTGTGGCTGGCTGGGTACTGACAGGTACTGAAAGGCAATCATTTTTTTAACCAAAATTAACTCACTTTATATAGTGTGCTCAGTATACATTTACTCGATTGTTCTTACTGGTAACAATGTTGAGCTTACTTGCAACTGTGTTTAGATGCCTTTCTGAGTTGATGATGATTCTGTGGCTTACTCCTCATGCTCTAAATACAGCATTTCAGCCAGATTCTGGGTTTGACACAAAGTTCCCCAGGTCTGACCAGCCTGTCAGGCTACCATGGGATGGCAGCACCTAGCTTTCCAGAAAGGAAGATTGCACTTATGATAGATCACACTTCATTTGAAGCAGCCTTTTCACAAAGGAAGCCAAGGCTTAGAAGTCTTTTGTACACTTGTAGTTCAAACATCTGTTGGCTTGATGAATGGGAAGTTGTTTTTAGGGTGAGGGACCAAAGAAGACTGAGTTTGGTCAACATCAGTTTGTTCCAATAGGAAATCAACATGTTCCTATTAAGAGAATTCCCCCAAACCATATTTATATGCATACCTATAAAAATAGCAAGTGTCAGTCTAGGATGTATGTACATTTTAGTATTTTCTCTCCACAAAAGTACCTTCAATAGTAATTAATGGACAGGGAAGTAACTTTGCTGTGGCAAAAGCCAGGAACCTCTGAGTGTGGTGGGAGGGGGTTGGACAGGGAGGTGTTTCTGGAAGCTTGCACGTTGTCCTGCTGTTGTGAAAAGGTGTTACACGTGTGTCAAACAGCTCTGAGCCTGCAATGCCCCGTGTGTTGGTGGGGTGGTTCTAGGGGAAGGGGTTTTCAGAAGGAATTTGGTAACTGTAGCTTAATTATACAAAGTAACATCTATAAATGAGATACTGCTGCAACCAAATGGTTGTGCAGTGCTAGGATCTGCTACTTTGGGGAATTTCATGGAAAAATGATTGATCTGAAGAATAAATACAGCAGCCAGGTGTAAGTGTATGTATACTGCAAGGTGTACTCAGTGTTAAAAGAACCTGTATTTTTTTTTCCCTTGCTAGTTCAGATCTGGAAGGGCTCTTGTTTGTGAGGAACATCTGTAATGGATGGAGGAACACTTCATGGAGGAAAAGCAGCAACTGCTTTTACCATTAACTGTATGTGATGATGGTAGCAAATGAATTAATGGTGTCCTGCCTGGTTAAGATGGCTGTGGATTCAATTTCCTCTTAATTTAATCAGGCTTGTTGCTCATTGAGGAGAAGAGAGGAAAATGGAACTTCCCAGCTGTTCATAGGAGAAAGGATGAACTTCTTTTTTATTTGCTAGGCTTCTTGTTTCCCTTTCAGACCAGTTATGTATGGTCAGATAACTGCTGATAATCAGCCTAATCATAGTACTTCCTGCTTTCTAGTAGTCACAGATTATTTATGGAATAGGCTCCAAATGCAGCTCAACAGGTGAATTAAAACCCTCCCCCCTTTCTGTCTTAATTTGGTTTGCACTGGACAGTGTCTAGCTCCAGGTAGTCTTTATGCACTGTGGTTTCTTCAGCTCAATTTTATTACTGTTGAATTTCCACCATGCAAATTAAGATGCAAATATTGTTCTATTAAGACAATACTACAAAATATGTTAAAACTTTTTTTTAGTAGAGGAAAAGTTAAGTTTTAAATCTTCTGGACTTGATCTCTCAAGGGATGGATGGGTGGTGACTTAATTCCTCTCTCAAGTTCCCTCATCACTGCACAAACAAACTAGTTTGCTTTATTTCATCTTGAATGACAAAACATGGTTATGGAAGTGACAAGTTTATTTTTTAAATTTCATTTTAATTGTTTTCCTCTTTATCTCTAGCAGTGGTGTTGGAAACTTTTACCTTCAAAGATGCTCAACACATTTTTCAATGTCTTACCTCATCTGGTGTAGCTTTGACTGTGCTGTGTATGCATAACCTGGAAGTCTGAAACTTGAATGAGTCAAATTCCAAGGGAGGGAAGGGATTCAGTGCTGGAAAAGCTGCTGAAATGTTTCAGTCCTTCATTTGGGCTTCAGTACAGGAGCTGAAGTTTGATCTCCTGAGACAGAGAATGCTGCACGGATGAAGCCATGAATCTGAGCACCAGTGCACAGGGCTTTAGGCTATGATAACTGTTTGTAACAACATAACATGGAATTGAGGTAACTGTAGAATATTTGTTCTATCAAATCACTTTTGAATATTCCAGAACTTGCTGTGTGATATTTTTTTTTAAGCCACTTGTACAGAAAAACATTTGTTGAGAACTTGCACAGCTGTCCATGAGGATGTTCAGTTAATCTCTCTCTCTCTCTCTCTCTCTCTCTCTCTCTCTCTCCAAGGAGAGGTTCTTTTCAGGTACTTTTAACTCTAAATACTGTTTAACACTTACTGTGTTCTTAATCCTGTTGCAAAATATTTAATGTATGAAGGATGATGCATGTATTCCATGCACTTTTAATTTGCAGAAAGTCTTGTGGACCTCTCTAGCTCTGAATGTAGGAACTGATTTTATTTTTTTTTCCTTGTAAAGAAAGATTCATGCTCTTGAAATGTGACATATTAAAACATCTTTGCTCTTAAAAGAGAGAAAACCAAGTACTTATTGTGACTTCTTTGTCTGAAAGTTTAATTTCTGAGATTGTGGTATGAATCTTCCACCTGCTGGCGTTTAAGACTTATGCAAAAGGTTGTGGGTGATTAAGGGAAAATCAATGGACTATGGAGTATAGAAAGACTTTGGCAGGTGACAAGTATCTGCTTCTGAATTGGGGACAGCAATCTAGCTGTGTTTTGAGCATATTCTTATTAACAGGAACCCCATTTGTAGCAAGTTCCTATACTGTGTTGTCTTCTCCTGTGCTGGATGTTAGTTTGCTGTCAATATGACACTTTTGTTTCCTGGGGTTAAGCAAGTTAATATTTCCTCTGGTCTTAGAGAGAGATTTCCAGCTTTCCTACTGGATTTCCATTAAATTACATTAAATACTGGGTTTTTAACATCAAGTGTAATTTTAAAGCCTTAAGGCTTCATATTAGGCAAGAGAGGTGAAATGGGGCTTTGTATTTAACAGTATTTAGTAATTTTTTTTTTAAAGGATTTTGGCAGGCTGATGCAATTATTTCCCTGATTGCTCTGGGCAGTGTTTTATTGCTTACTACACATTCTAAATGGTCAGTAAACCAGAAGGAGGGACTTTGGGAAGCATTAGTGCATTTTCCACATGTCTTTTAACAGGGGAAGTATTTGTGCTCAGAGTTCAGGTTGTGTAACCTATCATAAATCTGCAGTAATAAGGTATTTGAACAGAATAAGAAGAACTTAACACAGTTTATCCAAAGGAAGAAGGCTTGAGGTGCAGCTTTTTTCCTGTATTTTCAGGAGGTGCTCTACATGGAGGAGCCAGGTTGATGCTGGGAGAAATCCCCAAGATGTTGGTAGGAATTTCCTGCAGGAGTGGAGGATGGATCGTTCTCCTGGGCTGTGTGAGGTGTCCTGCTGAAAGTGAAGAGAGAAGGGTGTGGGGGGGGAAATAAAAAAAAAATAAAATAAAAAAAAAAGCCATAAAACTTGACCAAAGCAGGATGTGAGCCGGGTCAGATCCTGCCTGTCCTCCTCCTCCTGGCCACGGGAGGCCGCCGCATCCCTGCAGATCCTCAGGAGGGCTCAGTCCCTCCCCACAAAGCTCTTCCCAGCAGCCAAAGCCCATGGGGAAAACTGCAATGCAGAGCGGGGTTAAAAGTAGCTCCTGGTGGAGTTGTGAAGTTTTGCCAGGGTTCTGGGGCTGCAGGTGGATTTCTGGGGGGTCTGAGTGGTAAATGAGGAAAGTTTCTGTGGGAAGCAAAGGCAAACGATCTGTGGGTGGGGAGGGTTTTTACAGCTTCCCTCTCAGGTGTCCTGGTGATTGGAGGTGGTTTTGGACCCCAAATAGTGAAGCTGCAAGTGTGTGTGTGAGGAAAAGCCCAGCTGCAGGGGAGAGGTGAAATCAGCTTTCTTGGTTCTGAAGCTGAAAATGTTTTTTCCTGATGTCTTGGCAACAGTTTGAAATATCCCCACATTGCAAATAAGAAGACAAAGCAATAATAGATGCCTTGACCAGTAACACCAGCAACAAATAACATTTAGGAATGCTAAGAAATTGAGATTTTTAGCACAGTTTAGGTGCCACAATAATTTTGAGGTGATATCTTGATGAGTAATCTGCTCCTTTTTCACCTCTCAGTATTGCCAGGGCAAAAGTGAGCCCCAGTCAGTGCTGCTTTATCAATTAGGCTTTTCTAGTCTGAATTTTTAGAAGGGTTGAAATTGATGTCAGGTGCTGAGTGGAGCACTAACTCTGCCATTCAGACTCTGAAAAATATAAGTTTGCAATTAAAAATCATGCTTTGCTGTTCAGTTGAAAGCTAAGCTGTCACATAGGTTAGGTCCAAAATTCTTTTTTTTTTTAATTAATACATTTTCCAAAAGCTTGGCCCAATATATCCAGGATGCTGATGAAGCTGTGCTCCTGAAGTTTTCAGCCAAGCTCTGCAAGGCAGAATCAAATGTGAAAATGTGATTTGCATCTGCAGTAAGAAAAGAGCCAGGGCCCAACTGGCATTTTATTTTTTTGAACTGGGTGAAATGCTGCTAATGAAGCACTGCTCCCCACAAACCCTTGGATTTCCACAGTGATGCTGAACTTGCATCACTGTAATTCCAATTAACCACCATCCTAAAGCTTGCTGCAAGGCAGAGCTTTGTGTGAATGTGAAGAATCTTGCTGTTCTCTATGTAATAACAATGAATTATTATTAGTAAACTGAAAATTCTGCTGCACAGCTCACTTTGGGTGGTGTGGGGGGGGAGAAATTTCACTGTTGTGCAGCAGCCTGTTGATGATGTATGAATTTATTTTGCTGCTGGTTTCAGCTCCGGGTACTTGTGGTTTCTTTTCAGAGCTCTTGGTGATTTAAAGGTCAAGGATTCTTTTTTTCACCACTTCCTGCACATAACCTTTTCTAGATCTGTTACAGGTGGCTTCATTCAGCAGTGCTGAGATGGTCCAACACCTGAGGTGTTAGCTGGCTGCTGGGCTTGAGGAGGAAGGAGGTTATCTAAGAAAAGAAGCAGCTTAAAGTAAGCCTTCAAAGTGGCTGTTGTTGCTCTCAAAGCCACCTAAAGATAACATATCAGTTTCTTTCTCCATTTGAGTGTACCTGCTGGTGAGTAACCACCAGCTGGACTTGGTAGTAGTGCTAGCTTACAAACAAACAAACAAAAAAAATGGTATTTTGTATTTTAAAATCTGGTTTATGGAATCCTTTGGCTAGCTGGGGTGCATTTTATTTGAGTGCAATCAGAGGGCTGTGCTTTGCCTGTGTGCAAGAAAATTACATTTACTTTATTGCATGACAGGATGTGATTTTTCCTACCTATGTGTAGTAAAAAAAAAAAAAATCAAACTACTAGAAACATTACTTTGTCCCTTCCTTAGGGTGTATCAGACTCCATGTATTTAACATCTGGATATTACCCTCGCAATCATCAGTTACTAGAGGATTACTTAAAATATTAAGAAAATATTCTTCTAAAGCAGAAAAATGTCAGAATAAGGCAAAGCTCCTAAAGCAACTGAATTTTGGCTGCTGATAAGATTTATAACTTGTCACCTGGTGTGGGAACAGGACAGAGGAAGCATCAGGCAGTGCAGTGAGGAGTTGTTGTTATCAGCGAGCAGTGCGTGAGCTGCAACTCAAACCCCTGCAGCCAGGAGCCTCCAAATGAGCTTGCTCAGGTGATTATCTCTTAATTAGAGTGCTGAAATTACTGCCTTGTATTCCCCCCCCCCCCCC
>JAAWXA010000036.1:4353492-4392694 GCA_038090715.1 Florisuga fusca
AGCGGCCGCGCAGCGAGGCGGAATGGCCGCAACCGGGACGGCTCTGCCTCACGGGGCCCGAGGGCCGGGGGGCCTGCCGCTGTCCTAGGGCTGGCAGCGGGTGAGCCGGGCTCTGCCAGCCGAGGCCTTTGTCTTGCGGGGCCGGGCGAGGGGCTGGAGACGGGGAGGGCAACAGGTCGGAGCCCGGGAGAGAGGCCAAGGGGCAGCGCGCAGGGAAGGCGAGAGGAGGGAGGGGGTTTGGTTTTCCCCGGTTTCCATTTAGAGAGGAGGAAGGAGATCAACAGGAGGGAGGTGCGGGGCAAGGGCCGGAGGTGCCAGGTAATCCCCAAAGGGGAGGAGGAGGAGCGGGGGATGCTCCTTCCTCACTAAATGTAGCAAGCAAACGCACAATAAAATCCTGAAAAAAACCACCCAGGTGAGGCCCGTGCCCAGCACAAAGGTGTGTGTGTGAGGCTTGGGACTCCAGGGAGAGGTTGGACATCTTCCCCCGGGTGCTGGGCCAAGGTTTGCTCTCACGTCCTGGGAGAATGGCTGCTGAGCGGGGCCAAGTGCCCCCACACTGCTGTGTTTACCAACACTGCTGCTGGATCCCTGGAGACCAGGCCTGTGCCAGCTGCGGGCTGTGGCTCTCTGCTACAGAAGTGACATCATGCCTGGTGTGGCACAAGAGAGGTTGCAGGGTGCCTGGCTCAGGCTGTGGCTGTGGCATCCTCGGCCCAGGGTGATGCTCGGCATTAAAGGCAGTTTCTGCACGTGGGGCATTGGAACCGGGCCCCTCCCGGGAAGCAGGAGTCACTCGGCTGATCTCTGTTGTTGCTTTAGCCTCTGGGTAAGGGTGTAGCAGCTTCCTCTTGTGCAGAGCACTAGGCTGAAGTCTCGGGGTCAGAAGGTGAAACGTCAAGGGTCTGTTGTATTGTGTTTCTCCACAGAAGCTTCTGGCTTTGATCCAGAATTGTCAGAGAAGTTTTAGATGATGGTGTAGCCGTGGAGTGAGCTATGGGCCCATAGCTTAGGGTTATAATGCTTATTTTTAAGTCAAAAGAATTATTAAATGCTCCAGTTTAAAATATGATTTTAAAGATACAGAAAAAGAAATTGAATCCTGCCCATTCCCCCACACCGTTTGCTGGGATGAATCTGTCCCTATTTCTTTCTGTTCTCTGTCTTAAAAAAAAAACAAAACAGACAGAGGAAGGGCCATCAGACTAGTGTTCTTGGCTTGCAGGCAGCAGTTAAGCCAGGGGCTGGGTGGTACACCTCCCTTCCTGACATTGCCTTCCTCAGGGCCTACTACCTGCTCCAGATAAGGATTTTCTGCTCATGTGTTTACAATTACTTTATGCTGGGTACCAAAGAGAGACCTTTGCTGAATTAGGTGGCTGTAAACAAGCAGAGAGCTCTACTTACCATCCATGAGAGGATTCTGTCTGGAGGGGATGTGCTTGTGACTTCATTCTTGCAGAGCACTCCATTTGATTTGGGTTTAGATCTCCTGGTGCTGGGATCCCCACCTCTGGTTTCTTGTAAACATTGTTTGCTGTGGAACAGCAGTGATTGTGGAGAGGACTGAGATGTTCACCTTTTCCCCCTGGATTCCTAATTCTAGTTTCCTACTGAAAGGCCATTTAAATGCACCCTTGTGCATTGGAGATAAAGTTGGGAACGCTGTGGGGAGGGCAGAGGCTTTGCTTTCGTCTGATGAAGGTGTCAAGTGCTGCTTTATTTTATTTATTTTTAAAGCTTTCCATCTAGGTATCTCTTCCATGGTGCCAGGATCAGAATAACTGGCAAAACTGTACTGGTTCTTTGTGTCCTTTGGATCCACAGATTTTGAATATGTAATTTCCTTTCTTTGCTGTTTGGTGTGGGTAGTTGAGTCAGGGTTGTGTTGAGGAAGGCAGCACCATGACCTGTAAATCCACATTCCCTCAAAGGCTCCTTGACTCACGGGCTGAATACCTGTTGCTGAGGGAGAATTTAATTAAGGAACTGGTCACTCTGGTGTGGGTCCTGGCTAGCAGTTTAGAAAGTGGGAACTCCTTGATCTAGCATGGTACTACAAGAGCATTGCAAGGATTGCAGAGGAGTAAAAAGTGTTTATAAGCATTTATTTGTTGTTCTTGCATCATGGCTTTGCCTTTGACTGTGTGTGTGGAAGCCTCTTGAAGAAGTGCCAGTAAAGCCAGGCTTTGATTGGGCTTCACTCATTAACTGGCAACCTTTGTTTGCTTCAACTTAAGCAGGGTCTTCATTAGAGGTCAGCTATGATGTGCTAGAGCAGTGGGCTTCAAGAGGGATCACAAAGTGAAGTCTGGGATGGAGAAACTGAGTGCTGAGTTCTCTGAACCTGCTTTAAGGTTGAGCAGTGATGTTCAAGCTGAATGGTATAGCAGAGTGTATTTATTGCTTTGAAACTGTAGCAAAACACTCAGCTGCCTTTTTTTTCCATTCCCTGGCAGAGACCTACAAGTTGGTCTGTCAGGATGTTCCCTCTTCTCTGTGCTAGTTAATTCAGAGATCTTGTCTGCTAGTCACAGCCACTGAAGGTTAAGGGTATGTTTGCTTTTCCTTCCAGAAGCCAGGGGCAGTCTGTAGAAGAGAGAGACTATTCTGACTCCAGGATTTTTCAGTTCTTTTGGACAGGTCTTTAGCTGCTAAATCATCCTGTCTGGTGGTGATGTGATGCTGATCAAGGATCAGGATCTCTCTCTCTTTTTTTTTTTTTTTTTTTTTTTTTCCCTCAAACAAAGACATTTCACAGGTTGTCACCTTTGAGGGCAAGAAAATAGAGGTTTTGGGGTGGGTGCCGTGTTTTATTTGCCTTTTTATTTCTCCTTTGTCAGGGCAGGTAGTTAGCTTGCAGTAGGTTAGCTGCTTGTTCTTGCATTCTGGCTTTGTGACCTCCTGCTTGTCTGCCAGGGCTGTCAGAGTGTTTTCACCCCTGGGAGGGGATGTGTTGGACATGGGGAGCAGCTTCATCTCCGGAAGTGTCAGAGGACTGGCCAAGCCACTTAAGGCTGCAGGAAATAACATAATTAATGAGACTTAGTTCTCCTGCATCTTGTACCTGACAATCTCCAGTCACTTGACAATGCTAATTAAAGCTAATCACACTCCTCTGTTTTTAGTAAATAGCTATTATCCCTGCTTCACTCTTGCTTTAACAAATGATAGTGCCAGGCAATGTGAGTCACTGGCAGTTAATGGGAATGCAATCCTAAGAGCTGCCTTCCGGTCTCTGCTCAGGCTTACATGTCTGACTAGAGGTAGTTTTTTCTGTACCTGTTCAAGTGTTGTTATCTCCTGGTTGGGTATTTTGCTGACTCACAAAAATGCAGCTTTTCAAGTCTTTTTTTTTTTTATTTAACTGACATCATGACTTGTACAGAACTAAAACTCCTATAAAGTCAACCAAAGGTTCTTAAAAGTTTCAAAAGCCAGGGATGCTTTGAATTTGCCCTTCAGAGAACTTTTTGATCTGCTGAGAGGGAAGGCAGAGCAGTGTCAAAGCTGCACTCTTCTCCTGTTTCACATTGGCAGTGACTTCACTGGGAGGACAAAAATGTAGCATGGTGTGACCTAGACGTTGCATAGCCCAGCCACAGAACTCAGGAAGATTGAAGTTTCACTGCTGCAATATTACTAAAGGATGGCTCGAGCAGAATGTTATTAAAAACAAATTTTCCTGCCTCATAAAAAAAGATGGGAGTTAATAATTAACTGTGGAAAAAAAAACCCAAACCACCACCTTAATGAGAATCCCAGGAACTCCCAGCTCAAGCGTGCGTCAGTAGGTACAGAGCTGCAAGAGGTGAGTCAGTTCACATACCTTGGCAGTAACATGTAGGCTAGTGAGGATATCCAGGAGGAACTAATGACAGAAACTGGCAAGGTAACAGCTGACTTGACCATCTTAAACTAAATTCAGTTAGGAATACCTGTCATGTGAAGACTGAAGCTATAACACCTGCCTTTGTCCCCTCAACATATGGGTTGCCAGGCCTGCAGTGGAAATAAAAGCTAGAAGGGTGATGGCTGAACTACCACTGAAAGTAGGCACCTCTTCCATACAGTAACTGTTGCATAAAAAGTGTTGTTGGCTGAGAGCTGTCAGAATTCAGCAGCTTGACTCAAAAAAGAAATAAAGGCACTGTCTCTCCTGTGACAGATGTGCTTCTGGGCAGCTAGAAGGCTCTCCTGGGGGGAACCCTCTGAGCAGATGGGTTTTGTGAGCAGATGAAAACTTATGGGATTTGACAAGGGGAGCTTGCAAATAGTAAGTCATGACAGGCAGCTGTGGCAGATCCTTCTTTCAGCTACAAATGACTTTGAGGATAAGGGGAATGATGCTTGGAATAGATAAGTTTTCTCACCTTGTTCCCTGTCAGTTCTCAACCTTTATCAGAGGGACTGGTGATCCAGCAGACCAAACTAATTGAATCTTACTTGTACCCGCATTTGACAAAAAGAAAGACAATAAAGCAATGTAAGGAGCACAAAATAAATTTAATACCAAGAGGTGATTTGGACAGCTGGGTTGTTCTACGATTAAAACAAATGAGGAAAAGAAGTTGGGAAGATAAAGAGTGTTTCCATTTTGTCAGTAATTGGTCAGTTGGGTGGGTAGAGCTTTTCCTTGATGTTTTTACTTCAGGCTGGTACTCAAACAGCAAGGCAAGGGTCTCCTGTCATTTTGTTAAATGCTGTATATGCATAATATTAGCACCAGTGATCCATGGCTTCACATGTGACCATCAGGTTGAACATGCAGCTTTTGTAGGCAGAAAGATGGGTCCAGGTTGCAGAGCTACATCTGGGCCATTGCTGTGGACTTGCTTGGGTGCACTCTATCTACTTGGCCAATTCCAAGGAGGAGCTGTTCCCCCTTTGTGGGGGATGCTGCTGGGAGCTTTTGCAAAATGTAAAGGAGGCAAATGGAGCCATTTGTGTTTTAAATGAGTTCAGCTTTGCATTTATTTGTGGCACAAGTGGGATTTGCTGCTAGGAGCAGAAGTGCTGGCTTGTTTCAAGGTCGTGGTGGCCACGATGCTTTGCTGGATGTTTCCTTCTGCCCTGGGTGATGCCTGTTGGCCTCTGGTGGGGACTGCATTCAGCTGTGATGGAGCACACCTGCAAAGCAAAGGTGGGCAGCTTGCAGCTATAGTGCTTGTGGTGCTGCCTGTTATCAGCCACGCAGGCTCTTCTGCATTGCAAAGATACTGCTGCCAGGCAACTCGAGGGAGAGTGGGAAGATAATTCAGGCAGGGGTGTCAGTCATTCCTTGGGAGAGGCTGAATCTTGCAGTCCACGTTCATGTGGTTGCTGAAACAGGCCCAGAAACGGTACCAAATTTTGAAGCCAGCCCTGTGAGATGATGCCTCTCCTAGCTGTCCTGTGCATTTTGGGATGAAAGGGCAGAATTTGATTTAAATTTGCAGAATTAGTTCCTTTCCCTGCTTCCCAGTGGTATCTGCAGTGTGTCCCAGTGGGTTGGTTTGATCAGGGTGCTCTGTTCTGAATTGCAGCCAGAGCAGGTTAGCAGTTCTGATGCTGAGTGGTCCAAGTCCAGCCTTAGCTCTCTGAAGTCAGAAAGTTCCCGTGGTTTTCTGGTCCCTGCAGTCTCCAGGCAGGAAAGAAGCATCTCTGCACAGTCTTCACTTCTTCCAGTCAGTTGTGCACCATGGCTCAATGCAAAGAAGCTTTTGCTTTGAAAGCAGGAGTCCTCTGGACTTGTCACTTCATAGTTGTACTGGAGAACCTGAAAATGCCCTGGTGTGGATAATGCCTATTAAAAAAAAAAATTAAGCTACTTAATTTGATTTAATCTCCAGACTGACAAGAAGGTAAATCAAGTAGGTAAAGAGCAATTTAAAAAATGTATTGAAAAATTATTCTGGTTTTAGAAATTTATGGATTAATAGTGTGTATAGGGACAAAGCTAAAGAGACTTAAAAAAAGAAATCTCACCCAAAGTGAGTTTTTATGGTTGTTCCTGTTAAGTTTCAGCTCATTTTTATGTAATTTCCATGTCATCTTCATAGAAAGCATCTTTGTCAGAGACACCAGGAAGGGTGCTGAGTCTGTTTTTGATGAAGGAGTTGTGATAGACCAGAGATTAACATACTGTCTGGTTTTTAAAAAGAAAATAAAACAACCCCAAAAAAACCAAAACAAAACACCCTTAAAACATTGATGAATATAATTGCAATGACACTTTTGCTGTTGATAGCTATTCAGCAGAATAATAACTGATGTTTCCTGGCCATGGTGGGAAGAGCAAGGCAGGTGCAGCATGGTTGCATCCTGCCCGCCCCTGGTTCATTAGGGCCGGAGTCTTTAATTGCTTCTTGCTGGCTCTCTTTTCGGTGCCCTCTAGTGGTTCCCTGGCAATTGTTCGCAGGTGCCATTTGCCGGCAGCTTTCCCTTTTTGCATCCATCCAGCGAGATGTTTTTCCCTGGAATTCTTGAGTGTTTCCCGGAGGGAAGAGTCCTGCCTCCAGCGTGCAGAAGAGAGAACCAAGGCCCGCAGAAATAAAGTGTCTTGCTCAGAGATACCCAGAGCAATGCTAAGATTTAAATATGTTTCTAGCTGAAGATAGTCTGAGAGAAACATCCTCCATTCCATTATTTGTATTGCAGTTGTATCTGATAGGAAGTAAATGCAGAGGATTGGTGCATCTCTCCTCATTTTCCTGTTTCCAAGGCCTTGCAGTGTTTGGAGAATGAGCTGGAGGAGCACAGGTGCTGAAGAACACTCATGGTTCCTGTAGCAGTAATGACTTTTTTGTTGATCCTGCTGGTACTGCTGAGGGTCATGCAGTGTCATCAAGTGGTTGAATTTGATGCATTTCAGAAACTTGACACTAAAGGAGTAAAGATATTTTATGTATACTCATCTGCCATCAAAGCTTTCTTGCTTTTCCCTCATGTTCTGTTCAGAATGATCATCCTGTCTTTGAGGCCATTTCACAATGAACATCCCACCCTTCAGATGATCTGGCTTCATCTTTATCAAAATTTTTACAATCTTTGTGGTAGTGAGGATCTCCAGAGCTGCCCCAAGCCAGGTAATACATCATCAAAGTATGAAAAAGCTCCTTAGCTGTGCTAAGAACTTGAAATGATGAACTTGGCATGAGGACATCTCTAACTCTTTCTACATTAATGAGACACCAAAGAAAGAAGCTTGGGTTTCCAAGCTGATGGGCTTTTTTTCACAGCTGTCTCAGGCAGCTTTGCTGTGTTCTAGTAGGAATTTAACAGACTGAGGTTTCTTATCTTAAAAATCACCTAACCAGAGAACAAACCCTCAGACCCAACAAACCTGTTGTTTGTCCTGCCAGGACCATTTGCATCTGAGCTGCACTGCACGTGGTCTCTATGCAAAATGAGACTGGGGTGTGATAGTTTTTGTTCTCTGCTCTTGTGGTATATGGACTTGTACAAGCAGTAGCCTTGTCTAGCAAGTGTTTGGCACAGACTTGGCATTTCTCCTTTTTTTGTGTTTCCTGAGCTGTTAACAGCTTCATGTGAAAAGTGGTTTTTGGAGAGGTGGAGGGTAAATACTGAACTGACCCAAAAGTTGTTTGAGCAGCAAAAACGCGCGTCATGGTTTTCCCTTCCCGGAGGTGGCAGCTGCTTAAAACTCAGCAGGATTAAGCAGGGCAGCCCTGGCACAGGCAGTGCCAACAAGCAGTACATTCAGCTGATTCTCACTGATAGCCACAATAAGCAGTGTTGATAAGCTTTTGCCCTAGAATTCTGTTCTTTTGTTGAAACCAGTTTTCTGGCTTCTCGTGAACCAACGGGCACGGTGGTTTCCCCACTCGAGTGGGTCCATATCAGAGAGAAATTCCTCTTGAAGAATGATGAAAGAAAAGTACTGGGTTGTGTGGCTGGTGACAGATAATCATCTCTAACAGTACTGGGCATGATAATAGAGCAATTGACGTTTTTTTCTTTTTTTAAAATGAATGGAGTGACATCATTAATGCCCCTGGTCAGTGAGGCTGATGAACATTATCTCATTATTTGGAAAACACAGAGGCACAGCCTAAAATCATCACCATGCCTTTGTTCTGCAGTACAATGAATGCACCATTACCTGTTAAATGTTTTTTAATTCAAGTGTGTTCGTTGCTAGGACAGAAGAAAAATACAGGAGGTTGGGTTTTGTGTTGCTAAGAGCCCCAGATCCTGTTTAATACATTTCAAGATAATATTCAAGACAGAAATCAAGACAGTCCTTATGGGCTGTAAGAATGCATTGCCTATTGTTTTTCCCTCTCCCCTACAAAGATGAGGATGGAGCTCTTGGTCTGTGGCTCACACAGGAAATGAGACTTCCAGGCTGAATGCTGCATGACTGCAGTGCCTTTATAAAGTATGGCTATTGTGTATCAGTGAGTTTATCTGAAGTTTTTTTTTTTCAAGTCAGTTTCTTACTTGGTTTCCCCACTAAGAGCTTAGCTCACAATTCCTTATTCTCTCCCCTGCCTTAAAGAGATGAATTTGGTTTACTTTAGTAGCACAGTACTGAAACAGGAATTGCACTTAATCTGTGCACTAATATCATCTCATGTGGATAATTTTTTGTCTGCTTCTAAAATGTCAAATGTTTTTGCTGACCTTAAATGTGTTACGAGGTCAAATAAATGAATGCTCATTAAATGCTTTTGCAGAAAACTGCATGCAGCACATAATTTGTGTGTGTGTGTATGTGTTCATTTCTTTGTTAGATAAATACAGTTGTAATATTTCCTGTTTTACTTGTTGCAGAGCACTGATGCTTAGCAAACCTGAACAGAGGGGTCAGCAATCAACAAATTAGGGGATTGCTCTTATATTATTCCTGTTTGGGAATCATCTACGTCTCTGTTTGGCTTTCAGGATGCCTGTGGAAAGACTGTTAGGCTGCAGTGTACAGAAATTTGTCATGACAATACAGGAAGGGAGCAGCAAAACTGGTGCAGGTATATTTACCTCTCTGTGCTGAGGAAACAGAGGAGAGGATTGCACCATTTTAGTCCAAGTCAATGAAATCTCAGGTTCAGACACAGTCTGTTTTCTCATTCAGAAATCGGGTAAAGCGATCGCTGTCTTTCTTGAGCCTTCCTCCAGATGGTCTGTCCAACCTAATCTGTGCCTTTCAGACAGGTCTTGGTGCTTTGCCTTGGAATCCAATTGCATTTGGCCCCAGGAAGAGCACACTTAGTCTCCTGCTTCCGTGCAGTTGGAGGACGGGACTCGTAGCTCACAAATTCCAGGTGCTGACAGCTGGGATATAGCATATCAGCTGCTGAATCAGGGGCTTGGAATTTGGGGATGGATCTGTTGTCTTGTGACTGGAAAGGTCACTGGGGCAGGACACAGGTGAAGGCAGCCTGGCTGTCTCTTACTTCTGCAATTGGTGTAAAGGATCTTGCTGAAATACAGAGAGGCAGCTGTGTACCAAATAGTGCCCAGGCAGTCTGCTTAGCTCCAGGTTGGCCAGATGAATTCCTGGCAAGACCCCTTTTGGCTGAACAAGAGGAGGTTTAGTTCCTAACAAGCTGGGAAATGAGCCCTTCTGTGTCAGGATGGGTCTTCCAGAGCTCTCACCGTAAGTTTAATTGGGAGAGGTTAATCTGATTAGTTACTGTTTGCAAAGAGCTTTAAGGATGAAAATTGCTATGTAAGTGCTGACTGCTATGATCATGATAGATATGCTTTATCAGCAGTCTGCAGGATGAGTAAGACTCCTTCTTCCCATTCGACTGTAAGGTAGGTGTCTTCTGGAGGGCAGAAGAAAAATATTTCCAAAAAAAAATCATATCCTGTTTTCTTCTTGGTGTCTGCCTCCTGTTGAGTACTCTGCAGGCTCATACTGTAATAAATCTTTGCACCAAATGATGCCCAGGTCAGCATATGACAACTCTCCGGTGCAGTGCTTGTAGGAACTGTTTGCTGGAAATCTTGTGGACAGCATGGGTGGCTTTTGGGGGTTGTCCAGCTGGCAGTAGGCTCAGTGGGTAATGCTTTCCCAAATGCTAAAGCAAATTGGGTACCTTGAACCTTCTTTTCTAAGAGCAAGATGATGACTTGGGAGCAGAAGTGCTGAAGACAGGTCTCCATAACTGGTGCTGTGGGACCGAAGTGACAAGGTTGTTTGCAATTCTCATTGCCTGATAGAGATCTCACATGAGGCTTTCCAGCAAACAGCAGCAATGGATTCACAGGCTGATTCTTTTGTTGTTGTTACTTACAGTATGACTTGGACAGTTTTGTCATGGTGAGAGACTCCTGACTGATGCTAATGCTGGGCAAAAGACATGATGTAATTGGGATGCTTGTGAGTTCTGCAGAGCTGCCTCCTATAACAGTGTTCCTGGGTCCTGCCTTCAGTTCCCCAGTTTTCTTTCTGAATTCCATCCTTCTGTTTTGGCATTTTACCTTTTTAGCAAGCCAGGGAGATGTATTTGCTTAGAGCAGCTGCAGTCCATCCCTTCTCTGCAGCATACCTGGAGCCAGGTGGGTGGCTGCTGCCCTTCCTGGGAATGTGCATCCTGCTGAGCAGCAGCAGAGCCAGCTTTACACACAGACTCCAGGGAGCTATTTCAACAGGATAAGCAGTGTGATGACCTGGGCTGGCTTTATTCTAACCTGGAAGATTATCAGCTATGCTTCAGGCAAGTCACTCCTAGCAGCTTAGAGACCAGCTCTTAAGCTCTTGTACTTTTCTGTTTGGTCCACTTCAGAAATGACCATTGTAGGTCAGGTGTGGGATTTTTCTGCCTCAGTTTTCTGATGGAGTGTGTTTGTGTGTGTTGGTACCGTTCCAGTGTTTGATACACAAAGTGCAGACTCAGAAAGTGAACAGAATCACATGTTTTATGGGAAGGAAAATCCTCAGGGGAGGAGCAGCTGGAGTTCACGATTAATTTCTAGAGCATGCATGCACGCCATGGATTGGGGAAGGAGGGGGGCTGCTTCCTTTGTTCCTTATGCTTCCATCCTCAAAAGAAACGTTTGTAGCTGGTAAAGGTTTTTAGCTGTGGGATCTAAAAATCTTGATTTCTGCCAACAAAAAAAGAGACCTGGACTTGAGCTGCCGTGCAGGTTCTTTCAGGTGATGCTGAATTGTAAAAAAGGTGTCTCCATCCTAAATAGGATTTTTAACTGTCTCTTGTTATCAAGAATAGTCTTGAGAAGCTGCTCCTTGCTTTGACTGCTGACAGATGTTCTGAGTAAAAAAAACCCAAAACACTAGAGTGCAGTTTATAGAGTGGCTTCTACCTTCAGAGCTCGCAAGGAGTTGTAAAGGAGAGCATGGTGAAATAATCCTCCATTTCCCACGTGAAAACTAGGGCAGAATGGAGAGAGGAACTGGTTTGGTGACTTGTGCACTTTCCTGGTGGCTGAAATCCATGTCCAGCTCCCAGCTTTCCTGTGGGCTTCTGGGGTGTCACATCCATGAGTCATGCAGGACAGCAGCTGGTCCTGACTTTCTCTTTAGGTAACAGAGCCTGGCTTCTCCAAGGGCTGGTCGTGGTGCAGAGTTGGACCTTAACCTGAGCAGTTCCCCAGAGGTGTTCAGGAGATGTGGCTTGACAAAACTTATCTATTTTAGCATCTTTGTGGCTCCCCAGTCACAGAATAAGTTGGAAGAACAAACGGAGATTGCGAGTGTGTGAATGGTAGGAAGGCAGCAGGTAGGAGAAGCAAGAGGACCTGAGGTCTGTCAGCAAGTGTGTAGCTGAGCTGTGAATCAAGTTCTGTCCTCCTTAATCAAAGCCCCAGACATCACACCTCTCTCCTGCCTGCCTTGGCTCTCCCCTGCTCCCTCCATCACAGCCAAGACCATCCTGGGGGCTGGCAGACCCTAGTTGCCTCCATCAGCTGAGCGTTCTGTCTCTCTCCTTTTTTCCCACCTCAGGTTTGGCTGAAATCCCCCATTCCTTCTGCCCGAATCTCTTCCTCTGAAGCTGTCACCAGCGTGTGGAGCCTGCCCCACACCCATCCCCTGCCAAACCACGGCCTTTACCTGTGTCTTCCGGTGTTTCCCGTGCGACCCGTCCTGCGGGAGCGCCTCCTGGGCCACCCCGGAGTTCCCCCAGCGCTCGGTGGCTCCAATGGTGAAGATGACAAGGTCCAAGACTTTCCAGGCATATCTGCCTTCCTGCCACAGGACCTACAGCTGCATTCACTGCAGGGCTCATCTCGCCAACCACGATGAGCTCATTTCCAAGGTACGTGCGTGGCCTCACCCGTGGGTGCTGGGTGGACCCGGGAAGGGCGCGCGCAGCGGGTCAGTTGCTCTTGGGAAGGACCTGGCCTAAACCAGCAGCACTGAGCTGTTTCCTTGGAAAATGGACCCTCAGCCTAAAGGATCTCTTTGTGAGCTGCTGCAGTTGCAGTTTCTGTTTTTACGTGAGCTTGAAAATAACTGTCAGGGACAGATTTCCAAATCTGGGCCTCTGGGGTGCCCTGGTTCTTCCCGTGATGCTGCCTCCTCCCTCTAGTTTCCAGCTGTAAAGCTCCCCTAGCTGATGGGCAGGACTGCATAAATTACCTTCCCAGTGCTTCTTGTTTGGTGTACATGCTTATCAGGGTTGCTGCATGGCCATGATTTGGAGACAAAGGCCTGGACCTGTTCTCTCTGTTAAACTCTGAGCTGTGCCAAGTGACTACACAGAAGCCCCTACCTAAGGGGAGGTTTTCTGATGCTTCTGCTGAAATGTAAGGTGGCTTTCCAAAGGCTGATGACTTTTTGTTCAGACCCTCTTTATTTTTACATTTTGCAGTAAAAAATGAAGGGATGGATGGTAGGATGTGCTCTGAGCTGGGGAGGGTGGAAGGATTCTGTCTTGTCTTCTGATCCATTAATCATAACAGAACAGGTTTTCAGGATAAGCTAAAATAAAAGCTTTTAGAGACAGTAATTTGGGGGCTTTGATGCAGGGGGAGCAGGCCAGTAAGAAGATCTTTTTCTGAAGTGTGGAAACAAAACTCTCTCAAAGTGTGTATTGGAGCCTGCTGTTCCTGGCTGTGGTCAGGCATCAAGTTTCCAGCTTTTGGCTGCCTTGGCAGTCAACTGTTCCATGAAGTTTATTCAGCTTATAAAATCTGTGTTCAGAGAAAGCAGGCACACCAGAAGATTTATTAACTGAGATGAGGGGAAATTGCACTCTGAGCTCTGTGTCTGTGTGTGCACACAAGTGGAACAGTTCAGCTCCTCAGAGCAGCCTTTCTCTCAAGGCCAGGATCAGGGGGACAGAGGTGCTCTGCCCCTTAGAAAATGTGTAGTGCTTCCCCCCTTTCCTGTTTGCATGGGAAAGGTGAGACTGTATCACCTTGGACCAAGGGCATCTGAGCAGCTGTGGAGGTCCTTTTGGATTCTCAGTGTTGGGGGCTCAGACATGTCTTCTTCCATTGGAGACAGTCTCCTTCTTTTTTTTCTTGGTTGTTGTGTACCTCTGTGATGTCTCCCTATCAAATAATAAAGTATTCTGGTATGAATAATGCAGAAGGCTACAATTTTGGTTTTTACAGTTTCTGAATAGACAGGCTTCCTTTTGGGCTCTCACCTCTGAGTCATTCTGGGCCTCATGGGAGCTCCTCTTCTGGTACAATTTCAGTGATTCTTTGCAGAGCTGTCCTTGAGGACCTCGAAGCCTCAAGCTTTTAAAAGGGAAAAGGTTGTAAATTTCCTCAAAAGAAAAGTTTTGAAATGTAAATGTCAACAGCAGCTTGTGCCCAGGTCTGGATGGGAAAATACATTCAGCTGCTTGGATCAGGTGTGTGACTTCAGGCTCCTGTGCACAGCTGAGATCTGTGAAAGGGGATGGTCACTCCCCTGACTTTTCATTAGAAGAGCTCTTACCAGCTAGATGTTGTGATGGGATGCAGAAGATGCTTTACTGGGTAAAGAAGGTTTATTTTTCTTACTGTTTTTATGGTAGGTTAGAGTTTGTGCTTTGCTTTTTTCTTTTTTTTTTTTTTTCCTACTTTTCATTTTGTCATATCTGGTCCCAGGCTAGGGAAAGCACAAGGCTTTGCATGCCCAGTGCTTTCACCTTTACACTTCCTTCCCCTCCTTGTTCCACATCCATGCCCCTCCAGCTCTGCTGTGCAGTGCTGCCAGCTTTGCAGGTAAGTAGCTTCCAGCAGGGCAGTGCCAGTGCTGCAGACTTGGAATTTGAGCTTCCAGCCATTGAGGCATGCAGAAAAACTGCCCAAGAATGCTGACTGCTAAAATATGGGCATGAGAGGGAAGGTTTGAAAGCAAAATATGAGACTGAGGACTGAATCACAGGAGTATTATCTACAGTGTGCTGCCTCCCTTGTATCTGCTCATTCTAAAAGTTGATAGTAGGTTGTGGTGTAAATTTGTAGTAGTGTAGGGACCATATTGCTGGTGGAGCACTAGTGGGTTTTAGGTTTTACTTCTCAGAGTTACAAACCTTAATAAGATACAGTCCTGGTATGATTGGAAGCCTTCTAAGAGTAATGGTGCAATCATGATTTGTACAACTGAGAACAGAAGGGCAGTCCCTGCCTCCAGGGGTTTCCAATATGTGTAGAAACTTTCCCAGGCAAACTTAAATAATCCTCTTTTTATCTGTTTGAGTTCTGGTTTGAACATCTCCCTGTGGCCTTCTGCAGTTCTTTCATCACAGCCTTACATGAGGAGCTGAGAACCAGGCAGTGCAATTGCTGGGCTTGTTTTCCATATGAAAATGTGGCAAACGGAAGGAAGGAACAAGCAGCATGAGGATTGCAAAGGGAGTGGGAGATTTTGTCAAGCCCAAAGTGTTTCTCAGTCTGCAGTGTATCCCATCTTGAACCCAACTATGTCACTTTAATCAAAACAGCCCAAATGACACCATCTTTGGAAACGTTTCCCAGAAAACAAGCTTTATGTAACAGCAGGGTGTTGGTGATTTGGCTTGATGAAATTAATTCCTCTCTTTTGCCCCAAGTTGTGCAGAGACCACATGAGAGCTGTGCTGCTTTGCATGCCATGAGCTTTTAGCTCCTTTGGATACATACAAATTGCAGCACTGGCTCATGCTGCTGGCTGAAACACAAGCTGGAGCTGAATCCCAGTATTGTTCTGTGTCAGTCCATACTTCATTTCCTCTTCACCTCCAAATTTCCCCTCTCACCTCTTCAGCACCAGTGTTAACTCTGACTTCAAAGTGTTTTGCCAGGACCTGGTATCCAAAACTCTGTGACAAATATACTTGGGTGGGGTGGATTTTCCTTTCTTTCCTACTTAAGTTTAACCTTATGCATTAAAATGGGTTGAAGGTTTTCTCAATAACCCATTGCTATTTAAAGAAAATAATCGATGCTGAGGCTTTTAAGAGAATCCAAAGCTGTTACATGAAGCCAGTTACCAAAAGCTTGCTTGGCCTTTTATCTTCTGCAGCCAGAGGGAGAAAGTGGTTTAGTGTGTCTGATTTGTAATAAGATCTAAATTGTGGGTTGGATTGTCTGGCCAGGAGAGAACCTACTGACTTAGGAAATAGAAGGTGATCAGATAGATTGGGTGGAGTAAGTAACTACTTTTCCTTTATGTGCTCCTTTGGTGTCTGGGTTAGAGTGAGTAGAGGCTCTTGTTCCCTTGCAGCAATGCAGTGTTTCAAAATCTCTGCCAAGTGTGGTACATACTCGTGTTTCATTGCTTTTTCCAGTGCCTGAGTGGGCTGAGGCTTTGAGGACTCCACCTCGCCCTGCAACAGATTCCTGTATGACCTTGAATAAGTCACTTACTTTGTTCCTCCTTTCCCCACCTGTACGTTTGAAATGCCTCTTGTTTTGCCCTGTCTGCCTGGAAGATGAAGCTTTGGAGCAAGTACTGTCTGCTCTTCTGAATTAGTACAGTGTGTCCTCATCCTTTCCTGCTCTACTGTAAAAACAAAAATACCCTGCCAGGTGACTGTAGTTAAAAAGCATATTTCAGTGCCTTCCAGTTGCCAAAAAGTAAGTGAAAGAAGTTGTTACATTTATCCATCCCAGGCACAACATCCCATATTTTTAACAGTACTAAAGAAAAATATGTATTCTGTAATACCTGGTGGCAAAAACCTTTCCAGGAAGGAGATAGAGGGGCTTTTCTTGAGAAATGTGCCTTCTACATCATTTTCTAGTGGGGCTTGGGGGAACAGTTGACATAAGACATTCAGCAATGCAAACAGCATCTTTTCTTTCTCAAATGGTCCATGGGGTGCTGGTTTTTACCTACTCTGTGCTATTCCAACTCTATGTCAACCTTTTCTGTATCAAATTCTAATGCATTTGGTGACCAGCAGGAAAGGATGGCAACAAGAGCAGAAGGATACAGGCCAAACACAGGCATGTCAGTGTCTTGGATTCTGACTTTTTTTTTTTGCTATGGGAACAGTAATTCAGGAGAAATGTCCTTGATTATGGAAATATGCAGGGAATGTCTTGTGGGCGTCCTGCAGTTTCTTTTTTTCCTGAAATACTGTGATCCAACTGCTAAGCATTATGCAGTGATGTATCCTCTGGAGTTAGCCTGAGGCTTGCTGAGGAAGTTTAGTGTTTTCCTTTGATGTCTGCATGGGGACCCTTAGTGAACACCAATGTAATATCCTTCAACACAAAAGGCTGCAACTCCACCAGCACAGAGAATTCAGAAAAAAAAAAAAAAAAGAGAGAGAAGTTGTAAAGTTGTGTGTGCCTCACTCTCTTATTTGGGGTTGGCTTGTTAGCTGAGGAACATTTAGAAATTGTTTTTTCTTTCCTCTTTGACAGGAGCTGTAAGGTTTATAAAAAAACCTCTCTCCCAGGCATTGTGGCTTAGCTGCTTCCCTGGCTAGCAGACTTCTGGAGCCTGAGCTTGTTGGTACAACAGCCTCTTAGTGAATTTTATGGCACACTGGAGGCATCAAACTGCTCAGTATTACAGCTGGGGGATCTTAAAAAGGCTTTGGAACTTTGGAACTGGCTTTCAGATTAGTTGAGGAGGAATTCAGCTGCTTTGAAGCATTTGATGCACCATAGGTGAAGTAAGCAGCAATCGTTGGGCTTTTTGGTTTATGTGATGTGGGGTTTTTTGAAATTTCTTTTTTCTTTCTGAGTATGTGGGCAGGGCAGTGTGTGATGCTCTTAGCACTTCTCATGAACCATCTGATCTCTGTTTGTCACTTAGCCTTGAAGACATGAAGTTGCTTGCTGGGTTGAGTTGAGAGGATTTCAGTTCTCAGTGGAACAATGTGTCACTGGAGTTATTGAATGGGAGCCTTTTCCCTCAGCCTTTTGACCAGGAGATTGAAGCTTTGCAATCAAAACTCATGCCCAGGACCTTAGTCAGACAGATTGGTGTTTGCTGGGCTGTGCTGCAGCAGGGAGGAGGGGAGCAGGTCTGGAAGGCTGTCACTTGAGTACCTCTCACGGCCTCTGAGCAGCCTTTATTTGAGAGGGAATAAACAAACAAAAATGTCCTTTGCAGGAAAAAGTCAGGAGATGAAATCTGAGCCGTGTCATGAGTATTTGTAATACCCCTTCCATGGTACAGCTACCTGAATTAGATCTTTCTGCCCTGTGTAATTGCTTCCTCTGGGGCTTACCCTACAAGTCACTGTGCTCCCTCCATTCCTACTGTCTGCAAAGGGATCTAAAGACAGGATCAGGCCTCTTATTCCATCAGGATGTGGTTGTTTAATACAAAAAATCCCAAGGTAATTTGTACCTCCTTGTATAATTGTGTTTATACAGCAGTTAATTGCCAGATGATTTTAAGATATTTCAATCTGTTCCCAAAAAATAGAAGGAAAAGGGTAATAATTCAGAATGGTTTAGAATTCCCTGTCAGGGAGGAGGGACAGGGTAAAAATGGCTTTTTCTCATCCATCACTTTCCTTAAGGAAATAACTCTCCTTTCATCTGCTGCTTCCTCTGCCTTAGGATTGATGACCTGGGCATAAATAAAATATTGTTCCCATTTATTATCCAGGGAACTGCCAGGGACGAAGGACAGTGAAGCATCAGGGTTTTTTGCTGCAACTGCTGCAAATCCTGAACAACTGGAGCATGGAGTTGATCAGGTCTGAACCTTCCTGGGTTTGCTGGGTGTTTCAGTTGTTGGAAGAGGAGGACAAGCCAGCAGGGCTCTCTGGCTTGCTGATGGGGTGAGCTGCCCTATGAACTTCCCATGCAGGTGTGTACTTTTAATCTGATTTATCCCTGTAAGAACCAGCCCAGGAAAAACACTGATGATGAGACTCGGAGCTCTGAGACTTCTGGATTAATCTGTAATTTAGTCCCACATGGACCTGAGTGTGGGGGCCACATTGGGAGGGTTTTTTCACCTGCTGCCTCCTGGGGAGAAGATCCTGGCTTCTCAGGAAGAGTCTCTTTTGGTAATTTCTTTTGCAGTCTTATTTTATAGTAGCAGGAAATGCTAGCAGAGGGCTTCACATCTGTGTTAGTGGAGCTGTTATGTCTGCCAGCAAGAAGCAAAGTCTGGTGTCTCCTGGAAAGGGGCCTCAGTGTCCATCTGTCAGAGGTGTTTGGCCTGACAGTTTTTCTCAGCCAGCAGAACTGAACTGGGCAAGGATTGAAGCCTGAGTGCACAAGGAAACTCCACCCAGAGTCCTCACTTTTCAAATACTTTGTGTGTTTGCACAGAAACCACAGCTATCAGAAGTAGTAGCAGTAATGAAGGCAGAAACTAAAGCTCTGTACCTGAAAGCTGGATTTTAATGATTTCCAGTGACCTCTCTCCTTTCAGCAGTGATTGCCATGGAAGGGATGAGTTAAAATCAGGTTAAGCTTAACTGCTGGTGGAGTATCCCAAGTACAAACACCTCAATTCCAGCACAGCTCTGAGAGGAGAAGCTAGGGAGAAATGCAGGCATGGGTACACATCTTCTGCTTCAAATTTGGAAGCAGACAGGCTGAGAAACCTCAGCATCTGGGCACCTGTCCTCTGGTGCAGGGATTTTTTGCTCCATTTCTATAGAAGCCACATCCAGAGTAATAAAACCTTAGTACCACAAGCCTTGCTTTATAGGAGAGACAAACACCCAGAACTGATGCAACAGACAGATAACTTCTGGTGACATTTCTCAAGCAGTAAAGTGTGCTGCTGGTGGCTTCATCTCACTCCAGTGGGTCTTATCCAGGGATAGAGAAGAGCTCCTGCCCTGGCCAGGTCTGCTTTTGCTGAAAAGCCAGTCTGCAGTCCTGGTCAGCATTGATGCTATTGTGGGCTTAGGGGCTGTGTTAATGGAATACAGTGTTCCACAGATACATGGAGAGCTGCTATTATGCTGCTAATTAAATAACTTGTTGCATTAGCAGTTTCCATCTTCCATCCCAGTTCTGTCTTCTGTTTATCTCTAAACCCCACACAGCAGCAATAATTAATGTGGAAAAAAAAAAAAAAAAGGGGCTTTACCCTCCCCCCTCTGCCACTCCTTTTTAAAGTGACTTGGTGGTGGGATGCTTTGGGCTGGCATGAACCTGCAGGAAGACAGCAGCACTCAAAAATAGGGTAAAAACTGCTGCTGTAGCAATTGCAGAGTCATCAGAATAAAATGCAGTTTTCATCTTTTTATATCCTAAAAGACACCACTGGGCTTTGTTTTCCTCTTCTGTGGTTTTCCCCAGTAAATAATGAGGCATTTTTCTCTCTGTTGCCCTTCTGTGGACCAAAAATGTCCAGGCTTGTGTTTGATGGATGTCGCTGATGACTTAAGTGCTAGAGATGCCAAACTCGTCCCAACTCCCTTCAGCTTCCTGCAGATCTGGGAATACTGGTGTCTGCTGGGAATGAAGCTGTGGAGGTGGAGGATCAGGGTTAACCAGCAGTACCACCTCAGGCCCAGCAGGAACACCTGGAAGATGTGGATTTTAGTTTCCTCCTTGAGCCCTTGATCTGAAGTGATGGCATATGGCAGCTATCCAGGCTCACAGAACTGCTCAGCCCTTCTTCCTCGGGTGTGCCCAGTGCTGTGTTCATACAGGATGGAGTTTCCCTTGGCAGATGGAAGCCAAACAGGAGAGGGAAGGGAGCATTTGCTCCCTGTTCCCATGGGGCTGCAGGGCTCTTAATCACACACCTCTCTCCACCCCTGCTTGGGCTGCAGAGAAGAGGGGGGTCTGTCTCCCGGCGTGTTTACTTTTAAAAGCAATTGCTCTGATACTTCATCTGCTTTGTTTCCCACAGTATTTCCATCCTTTTTCATCTTAAAGTCATTTTTCAAAGCAGCAACCAGGGACCATCAAAATCACAGCCCCAAAATGGTGTGAAGTTTTACAGAAGTGATAAATTTGGTGTGGGGTTTTTTTTATTTATTATTTGCCTTCAGTTGTTTGTGCATGTAGCATTCACATTATGAAATTTAACTTTGCAGTCTGTGGGCTAGAAATGCATTTAAAAATAAGTAAGAGCTCAGTCTAGGAGCCCAGGGCTTTAAAAAGGAGGGTGAAGAGCACAGGGCTCATGGTAACACCATGAGACTCAGCAGCATTGCATCTGAACTGCCGAAGTCTGGAGGGGCAACACTCCAGATGTGTTGGGGGGAAAAGGGCACAGAACAGACTGCAGCTACTACCTGAATTTGGACCTGTTTTACACAGCTTTCTGTAGCTTAGCAGGGTGATGGCTTAAATAGGTCTTAAATCTTTGCATTTGAGGAAAAACAAAAAGCTCAGGTTTAGGTAATTTGTGGTTCTCTGTAGACTCTTCATTAATCACAGAGCCTCTGAAGGGATCTCTCTTCTGCAACTGCAACATAAAATTTCCCTCTGAAAGAAATCTCTTGCTCTCCCCTCTGGAGATAATGGACAGCTGGAGTGACACGTTAATTAATAACTGGGAATTTGCTACTGGATCCTGGCCCACTTCAATGGGTTTGTACAACCTCTCTGCTCCAGAGAAGAGGGCAGAGCAGTGTTTCATATCTTGGTTCTGATGGGCTCAGGCATCTCCACCTCCTGCTGGTTTTCTGTCTTCCTGGGCAGTGTTGATGTTCCAGAGAACAAGGTGCAGAGCATGTGCTGAGTGTCCTCTTGCAGTCTGTGGTATTTTTTCCTTTGTGTTATAGGATTCCTTGTGGACAGTGCTGGTTTTATTCAGTTTAAGCTGTGAAAAACTGAGAGAATCTTTAAAGTTCTTATTTTAAAAACAAAGCCAAAAAAATCTGCCCAGGTTTTGACCCAGGCTGAGTATTTTAAGATGAGGAGCAGGGAGGCAGGCATGTGGCACTGGAACACTTGGATTTCAGAGCACAGCAGAGTCAGTGATGCAAAATCTGCATGAGCACTGAAGGGACCTTGCAGGTTTGAGTAGGTCTGAAGATGGTTTCAGCTGGTGGTGACAGCTGGTTCAGCCTCTTTGGAATGTCTGCCCTTGGAAAGTGCCCTTCAGTCCCTTCTGGATGTGGCACAGGGGGCAGAGGGCTTAGACCCAGCTCAGGCAGCATTCCTCCTGCAATGGGAAACATTTCCAAGGGCTGAGGTTCTCCTGCCCACAAGGCAGGAATCAATTATTTTCCCACAAAACCAGGATACACCAGAAGCAGAGGTTCTTCAGTCACTGATGATTTGCTTCATTAAATTCACCTTTTCCCCAGCAGTGTCATCATATGGCCTTTTCTGAGCAGCAGAGGATATATTTGAGGGGAGACAGAGGTGATGCCAGGAGGATCACCTGCTGCTGTCTTTGGGGGGGGTGTTCAGACCTTTTGCACTGTGTGCCTGCAGTCTCTCCCCACCTATCCTGTGCAGTGGAAGTGCTGAGTTGGTTCCTGTTAGGATAAAAGCCTCATCTGATAAACACAGCTCCCCTCTGCTTCTGTCAGGTGTGGAGGGAGCAACCCACTGCTGCAGAATGGAAAAAAAAAAAAGTCATAGCATCTCCCATCAGAATAATAAAATAAAAATGTAGTAACATCTTTCATCTTCCCAGTCTGTGCTCTTTCCTTCTCACGGACTGTGTAACCTGAGACAAAAACACAGTGTAAAACTGCTCAGATGTGGCTGTTCCTAGGATGAAACATGTCATAGTTACTCACAGTGTAACAGCACAGTGATGTAAACTGCTGGGGAATAAGGCTGTGCTGAATTAATTGAATTGCTTCAGAGATGAGTTTGGTGCACTAATTCTGTATTGACTTGGGCTTTAAATAGCATTAAGGACCCATGTTAAAACTCAATTAAAACTCAGGAATGTGGTTTGAACAGGGGTAAGGTCACATCTGTGCATGAAGTGGAATAATGTAACCAGTTCCCTTGACATGGGTCTGTACCTCACATAATCAGAGCAAAATGGAATCTCAGTTTAATCTGATCATTGACTGTCCCTTCTGTGAGGAAGAACAAGGTGGAATTAATGAACCCTGAGAAGGTCTCTGAAGCCTGTGTGGTTACAGGGACCAAGTAATTGAACTTGTGCTCCGTTGGGAAATACTTGGGTGTGATGCAAGCAGATGATTGAAGTGGTTTGTGCTGTCTAGAGCAGCCCCCAGAATCTGCAGCAGGTGTTCTTGTAGTTAGATTCTCCCAACTTTCTTTCCATTGGGAAGTGACTCCCAAGTAACCTCTGCTTTGAGTCCTTGTGCACCTGGTGCAGTCACCAGGCATGGTGGTTCCTCTGAAGGCATTGCAGGCTTTATCAAACCATTATTGCCATAATTAATAGGGCTTGAAAGGTGCCATGGAGGCAGAGCTTTCCATGTGTTGGTTGTCAGGTGGGATAGCAGCTGATGGGGATTGGGTGCTGGAGGGAGTGGGATCAATGTGAGGGAATTCCTGTGCACTCCAGTTGGATGGACATCATGCTTTGTTCATACTTAAAGGTCTCTTCTTCCTATTCAAGTTGTATTTTAGGAGAACCTCTCATCCATAGGTGTTTAAAGGTTAAATCAGAAGCAAGAATAGATAAATGCTAGAGGCAATGTTGTGCAGATGACTGGTAACTTAAACCCAAAAGTTGTACATGGAGGTGGGAGGTGATAACAGAGCTATCTCTGAATAGATCATTGGGTTAATTTTTCTCCCACAGACTTCAGTGCCTCTTGAACCTGGGAGTTAGTAATACTGTTGCTCTTACTGAATTGCTGTGTCCTGGTGGGGAATCACAAGCAGAGAGAAAATGTCCCTTTTGGAAGAGTCCAGATGGCTGTGGTCATTTGGCTTCTCCTGATGCTGCCATCTCCCACTGCCTGGGACGTGCCAACTGCTGTTGATCTCCAGTGGTGGCTTTGGGCTCTCTGCTCTTGTTTGCATCCTGGCAGTGAGAATTCTTTGTAGCTTTCAAGAGCATAGCCTGGAGGGGCACACTCTGTTCCTTTTTTCTCCTTCTACCTCTTTGGGACCAGTTGCCTTTTTATTTTATTGGTTTCTCAAAAGGCTGCCAGCTGGATATAGGTAAGTGGGGGTTTTTCTCTGCTGCAGTCTGCAGAGAGCAAGCACCAGTATGTAGCCATTTAGTCCTGGCAACTGCTTCCTATTTTTCCAGATGATTCCAGCCAGCTCTTTTTGTGTTTAGTCTATTGTCAAATGCCACCACAAAGAGCTGGGGTATTAATCCTATCATCTGTTCAGTGTGTGGAACTGCTGAGTGGGCTGCACAGTAAATGAGAAGCTGTAGGTATGAGGGAGAAAAGGGGTATGGTGTGTAGGTGTGTTTGGAGCACATTCAGAATCCATGCCTTTCCTTGGCTCTGCTGATCCAATGTCAAAATTTCCTCCCATGTTTCCAGCAATCACCAGGAATGGGAATGTGCAAGTGGGAAGGGCTGCTGGTGGAGGAACACGAAACAGGCTGGAGTGCTGGAGGGGCAAAGCCCTTCTCTGCTCTACCAAAGAAGGCTCTGAAGGCATCATGCTCCTTGCTCAGAGCAAACAGAATGGTAGAGTCAGCACTTCAGGCTGAGTCTGGAATATTAACACATGGACTAAACCAACATGACAGCCCCTGAGGTCATGGGTGTTGAATATATAAGGATTCAGCTCAGCACCATCCCTAGCAAGCAGATGATGTCTGCCACAGAGGAGGTGGCACTCCGGAGGTGCTGGCTGTGTGTGAGGCTTCCTTCTGCAGCAGATCTGCTTTAGCAGTGTCTGTGAATCCCAAACTCTCCATCCTGTCTCTCACTAGAGCTGCAGCTCTGCACTGTGGTTCTTTGCCAGCAAATTTCATTTGAGAACTTCCTGCTCTTGTGTCTGCCCCCATCCTGTGATCACTGAGTATTCTCTGTCATTGCCCTTTCAACTGAAGCCATGATTTGGTACCAGGAGAAAAAGCCATTTCCCCCAAACCCACCTACCTCCTCCCAAGTGTTTGTTTTTAAAAATAATAATCTCACAGATCTAATTGGGAATCAGCACAAATGAGGGGACTACAGTGAATGTCTGCAAACTGGGTGATGGGAACTTCTTCAACCAGAGCAGCTGCCCAAAGCATCTTATCGTGGAGCTTCTGCCAGAGGGAGAGACAGCTCAGCAGGACAGGATCTGCAGCCAAATAGCTGACTCCAGGCTTGTGGTTTCCCACCTCAAATCAGCACTCCTTAGGTTCTGCAGCTTTCAGATACCTGCATGCTGACTGGAGTTGCCAGGAGCTGGGAAGGTTTTTGAATATGAGGAGTCAAGAGAAATAAGCTGTTGTGCACTGCACATCTCAGAAGCCTCTCTTGTTTTTCAGAGGGCTCAGGCAAGCTGGGGAGGGAGAGAATTTTGTTGCTGGCATATACCAATGTGTTTCCAGCCAGACACTGAGCATTAGCAGTGCAGAGAGAAATATGTGCTTGGGCTTTCAGTGGGAAACAACAACAAAAAAATCCTTTCCATTTATTTCAGCTGCAAAGTGATGCCAGGAGCTGTTGTTTTAGTGAAGTCTGGAATTATAAGTGTACATGTGAGGTACACCTTTGAATGTGTATCAAGAAAATCTGCATTGAGAAAATGTGTAGTATGGAAAGTAGGTCTTAATGCTGATTGCCACTGTTCAGTGAAAACCAAGTGTGTTGTGGAAATCTCTTTGTGTCTCTCAAAAACAACAAACAAAACAAGCAAGCAAGCAAACAAACAAAAACAGAAGAGAAGGAACATCTCCAGAAAATGCTGTACAACACCCAGATAAAACCTGCCTGTGCTACCTTTATAAATACAACAGGCAGCTTAGTCTGGCAGAAAGCAAATACACTGGTGAACCTGGGGTGGTTGCCAGAATTCCCTCACTTCTTTTTATGTCATTTGCCAAATCCCTAGCTAGCTGGAGGGTGACTATCAAGACAGGCAGCAGCACTGGAAGCTGAGCAGGGGTATCTAGAAAAGTTCTGCTTGGGCAGGAGATAATGAATGTGGCTTTTTTTGCAGTGACCACCCTTAGATACCCTAGAGCACTGGCTTGAGCTGGAAGTAAGGGCACCTCTGAAAGGATGCTGCTGTCCCCTGGGAATGGGCTGGAATAGTGTCCAGTGAGCCCCAAGCTCAAAGCTGGTGGGTCTGGGTTTGTTTTTTATTAAAGACAGTCCTTTGTACAGCAGTAATGGAAAATCCTATTTCTGTACCAATAAAAACTTTGCTCCCATGGTTGTTGTTATTGGCCAGCTTAGTCACTTTGGTGTTTATGGAAAAGTATTTGCTGGGAAGGACTGGATGGTGAGCAAGCTTCATCTGCTTTCATTTTGCTTGGATGGTACACGTTGCTGTGGGACCTTCTGTTTCATCCTTGTGCCCCATCCACAGCCCATCCTGACAGACTGGCATCCCTCCTTGGCAGCCTGGACAGCCACTGCCCCTGCTGTTTGCTGCAGCAAGGTGGAACATTGCCTGGAGCTGCCTTGGACCCTGCTTTCTGGCCTGGGAGGCATCAGCTTTGTGTCAGTTCCTACTTGACCACACAGGAGGCTGGAACAATGGAGTGGGTGTTTTGTAGCAGTCAGGATGGACCTGGTTGGCATGGGGGGTATCAGCCAGCTGACAGTAACAATAATAAAGAACTTGAGTGCTGCAGAAGGATTAAAAGAAGCTTCTCTCATAAGTGCAATTACCCAAACATGCTTGAGCCATGTGTACTGTTTAATTCCTGCCCAAGAAAAGAGGAATTCCTCAGGGCACTGCTTTAGTCTTGAGTGAGAGATATCCCAGTGCCTCAGGCGCCCTCTCTGAATCCAGAGTGGCTCTTCTGTGCCCTGGGTGGCAACTAACACTGGGGCTTCAGAGTTCTCTGGAAAACAGTTATTCCTCCAGGACTGAGTCAACGTTTTTGCCAGGCAGTGGCTTGATAGCTGGCAGAGCCCTTGCTGCCATCCAGACCCCAGAGGCAGCTTTCAGGACTGTTAGCTGGAAACAGGCAGCAGCCCCCCCAGGAGGCAGTTGATAAATACAGATGTGTGGGTGTAATAAAATGTGGTCCAGATTCATCCACAGGCTTGCTGCTCCTTTGGCTTTAACTTTGCTTCTTTATGAGGCACTGGCTGAGCAGGTGGTGAGTTGCATCCCTGGGGCTGGGCTGATGGAAAGGGACAACCTGGGAAGAGCTTTGTGTGATGTGTGCAGAGCACCTGGTGCTGCCCCAGGGTCAGGTTGCTCTTAAATAAATAGATGACCACTGTTACTGGGCTGGAGAGGTCAAACCTTGAGTGTTTCTCTTTTCTCTCAAAACTCAGTGTCCTCCTTTTTGAAGGTGTTTAGTCTGAAATCATTACTTATCTGTGGAAGCTGAGTTTTTAAGAAAACCATTAATTATTCCAAGGTTCCTGGTAAGGTGCAAGATAAAGGATTAAATGGTCCAGAAAAGCTGCTCCTTGACTTTCCCAGCTCCTTGCTCCCTCAGTGCAAATATTCCCTGAGGTATCTCATCAGGTAACCTGCGTGCAGAGAGCAACTGTTCTCTGGCTTAGAAGCACCAAATGTTTAATTCAGTGTGTGCTTGTCAAAATCCATTAAAAATGCAGGTAGCACTTGCTGTGTGTGGGCCAGCTCGTGTAAGTCAGGCACCATCTCAAGGTAAGGTTACAGACTTGACACAAATGGAGCCTGGTGGCTCTTGGAAGTGTCCTGAGGTGTCCATCCAAGCTGGCACTGTCCTGCTCTCTGTCTGCCTTTTCATGGAGATGCTTTAAGATCCCCAGAAAACATGGGGCAGAGAGGATGTGCCATAACTGGTGCTTACCTGCTGTGGTTTTGCTACTGGATGGTTCTCTGTTGTCCACATCCATCTCTATCCAGTTGGGTCTCATTCTGTGTTGAGATCCAGTCCTGAAGTTCTCCCTGACATCAGTAGGAAGTTGGAGGCTTGCAGACACCTGAGCAAGGTGAATTTCTTCTGTAAAATCACTGGAGCTGGGGCTGTATTTGTGTGCACAGCACAAGTGGGTCCTAGTCCCTCAGATTGGTTCAGGATCTGACTGTACAGTTTCCCCAAGGGGAAAAGTACAAGTACAACAGGAAGCCTGTGTGAGCATCCAGTTTTTAGGAAAGGGATTGGAATCAGTGTTTGGCTGCATGAGGTAAGGTTGAGGCAGTGGCGTGAAGTTCATAAACAGCTGAAAAGGTGAAAACAGACGGGGGGGAATGGAAGAGAGAAAACCTCTTAGCTCTTGGAAAGTTGGGCTGGAAATGCTGGGAACATCAGGTGAAGTTCCCAGTGGGCTGCCAGTGCAGCCTGTGAGATGGGCACCAGAACTGGGGGCACCTGCAGGACAAGACCTCTTCATCAGGGCTCAACTCCTGCTTTCTGCCCTCCGCCTTGCGGGCGTCTCTCAGGCCCTGGCTGGCAGGTGCTGTAACTACCATAGATGCTGTGGTTGAGGACAGGCCCTGCTTTACCCTTATTGCTGTCAGCCAGACAACTGAAATTTCTTTTGTTTGTTTGTTTGTTTTTTGCCTTTCAGTCCTTTCAAGGAAGCCAGGGACGAGCATACCTCTTCAATTCAGTGTGAGTATTACGTCTCACTTGTCACCTCTGCACCTCTTAGAGGAGATTTCAGAAAGCCCTCGTGAGGAAGAAAACAAAAGGATGGTTTTCCTTCAGAAAAGCTCTGCCTGAGACTTGGGAGCTTGCTGAAAATGGTTGGAGAAAGAGGCAGGAAACAGCACTGATTCATATGTGATTTTATGTTGAGGTTTCAGATAAGCTGCTAGGAAAAGGTTGTGCTGTTCATCTCAGACTGGGAAATAAGAGCTAACAAATGAGTCATTCCCTTCTCAGAGAATGTAGTTGGACCAAAAAGTCAAAATTTTGTAGATGCAGAGAATAAATAATATCTAAATACAAACTTCTTAGAGCTAGCATGAAAAATAAGTTTAATTTTCCCAATGACTGAGAATTGTTTTGGTGAGATTGCTGCTGGGATGTCTTTCAGAAGTATTGCTGATTTCAGTTGCATTTTTCATATTTCCATTTGGGAAAGTAAAAGTACCATTTTATCAATATGAAAATTAAAATCTCAAATGGATAATTGGTTCACAATCAGCTGTTCAAAGCTTTATATACTTTTTAATTGAATAATAATTCTGCTTTACCTTTTCGTTTTGCTTGGGAACTGCAGGAGAACTTTGTTTCAGGCACAGCTGTCGTTCTCACTATCCTGAACCTCCTGCTTATGATTTCAAATACTGCAATAAAATTGCTGTCAGCTTCACTGTAACATCTTGATGTGGAAAGACACACTAATAGGGAGCATCTCTCCTTTTTCCCCCAGAGTTAATGTGGGTTGTGGCCCTGCAGAGGAGCGGGTGCTATTAACAGGATTACATGCGGTTGCAGATATTTACTGTGAAAACTGCAAAACCACACTGGGTTGGAAATATGTGAGTATCAGTATCAATTGTTTTTCCTCTGGATATCTTTGCTCCAGCCCTTTTGGAAGGTATGGGTATGGGTAAAACCATTAACTTGGGAAGCAGAAATGGGGGTTCTGGTGTGAAGCCACATCTTTTTTTCCCCTTCCTGCATTTCCATTTTCCCTCCTCACTGCATCTGTTCAGAGCAGGAGTGATTCGTGGCTGATGTTTTTGTTTTTACTAAGAATATGCACTGCTTGCCTACTTCCCTTAGTGACAGCTAACATAAATGAGGATAACTTCAGTCTGTCTTTGTGGTTCATATTGTCTTTTTTCCCCAACAATATCAGAATAGTAGAATGTTCCAGGTATTGTTGATCCTGTGTCCTTCCCACTGGAAGTGCTATTGAGCATGAATTTTATCTGTTTGCTGTCTCTTGCTCTTCATAGATTCAATTACCTTCAAATAAAGCCTTATGCTACATCCTCATTTCTGCTTCAGGAGGCACACGCTGTACTTGTTTTTTAAAACATTTTGACCAGTGTCTAAACAAAACATATTGCATCTGTGGCCTGAGGACAGAAATATTCTTTAATAAATCAGTTGGAAGGCTATAAAAAGTAAAGCATCAAACATTCATGGGGTAGGAATTCATGCAGAAACACAGCATGGATCTCACAAATGGAGAAGGACACAAAGTACGTAAATTGAATTTATTGTGAAACAAAATACAGAATTTCATAAACGTAGCAGCAAGCCCAAGACTCTTCAGCAGTGGAATTACATTATTTCAGATGCATTAAATGTACACAAAGCAGAGCTGAACCATTTCTGAGGATGCAGCCTCAATAATGGGAGTCCCTCCTAGCTGGGATCCCATTGATTTCCTTACTTCTTCAGCTCTGCCCTGGGGAAGCACCATGTGTTTCAGTAGCTGAAATCACATCTCTGTGTGGAGTGGGTCCTTCTCATCCCTTGGTGCCCATTCACTCCATTTCATGATGAAGTTTACTGTGACCTGTCTTGTTCCTCATGGTAGTGCCTTTACAGCCTGTTTCATCAGAGGACCTCTGCATTCTTTACAAACATTAAATTCTCAGGCCACCCTGGGGAGAGGTGGATTTTATCACCGATGGTTCCTAAAGCACAGTAGAAGGTGCAGTTGCCCTTGGCCTATAGAAGCTGCATGTTTACATGGTGCCAAAGGTTCTGTAAAAACATCTTGAAGCAGAATTTAAGATGCTTCCAATGCCATTTTGCTGCAAGGCAGCAGGAGGCCCTGCAGTTTGACTGGTTTCCTCTGTAGCCAAGGCTAAGAGCAGGGTCTGATTTATTCCTGCAGCTTTACCATCACATGTCATTTTGGTCTCATTCTCTCTTTTTAATTTTTTTTTTTATTTTTTTTTTTAGGAACACGCTTTTGAAAGCAGCCAGAAGTATAAAGAAGGCAAATACATCATTGAACTAGCTCACATGATCAAGGATAATGGCTGGGATTGAATGGAGAGAGCCCAGCCCTACCAGCGTGTAAGAAAATGCCATCCAACCGAACATTAAATCCAAGAGTGAGAGAGTGACTGAACGCTTGGTTCCATGCATTTAGAGGCTCTGCAATTTGGGAGCATCTTCACACCCTTCTCCATCTTTATTGGTGACTGGCCTCTAAATTTCTGTCTCTCTGTCTCTTTGCTTTGTATCTGTTTGTGAGTTGACCCTGGCTGCTTCTCTCTCTGTTCTGGCGTTGGCTCAGAGAATGCACCGAATGCCCAACAGCCATCCCGTGGTGATGAATGTTTCAGTACAAACTGCAGTTGGCTCTGTGGTGGCATTTCATACCAGAAGGTCTCGGTGCGGGAGGAAGACCTGAGGTTTGGGCAGGAGAAGGTGGTGTTAGGGGTGGTGGGCCCTCCTTTAAGTCCTGGTTCACCAAGGCTTGAAACTCTCTCCTTGTCTCAAGGCACAGAAAATACCTCACGGCTGCGTTCTCTCCCAATAGTAAAACCACTGCTCCCTTGGTGGAGCTCCAGTCTAAGTTGGCTGAGCACAAGTCATAACCAGTTCCCCCTGCAAGCTAGTTGCAAATCTGTGTTTTGTTTGCCATTTAGGAACTTGTTGTCCGGGTGGGGAGAGGACCTGAAGGCTGGAGAGATTCCCTGCCTCTCCTTTTTCTCACTGTTTCAGGGTCAGTAGGCCAAACATCCCAACAGAGCATGGCTGTGGGAGCATCCTGACAGCTGGAGAAACCAAATCCTGACTCTTGAGCCCTTCAGAGAGGAAGAGAAAACTGCTTAAGGCACAATGGGACTGGAGCTGCAGCTTAGATATGATGGGGGGAAAAAAAGGCATGTGCTAGGCAAGAAAGAGGAAATGACATAGAGGAGGATGGAGACAGGGTGCCCTTGATTTCCCAGCTTCCAGTGAGCATCCTTGGATCTTTTACCAATCCTTCACAAGTGTGAGTAAGAAAATGCTGTTACAGAATCTTCTTCATAAATCCCAGGCCCAGCCATCAGCTCTGCTCTTGGAGCCTGGCAGAGGAATGGTGTGACAGTGGGGAGAGGAGGGAGCCGAGGAGCCTGGTGGTTGTAGCAGCATTGCACAGGTGGTTATGTCAAGCCATGAGGTATCTCCCCAAAAACCTTCCCCCCTTTTTTCACTCTCAGAAGCCTGTTGAAGGCACAGGGGGAAAGGGAAAGGAAAAAAGAAACTAAACATCTCCCCCCTACTCCTGAAATTGTCTATGCCTTGGAGTTCAAAAGGGAGGGGTAGATATGGGCATCATAACTGCAAGGGACAAGTCCTTCCCATTTGTTTTTTTTTTTTTTTTTGCATTTTAATTAGTGTGGACCTTCCCGAGGTGGTTGGTGGGAAGGGGCATCACGTGTGAGAGGGGAGCTATGTTAGACACAAATGACAATGTGAAGTTTGCTCTGCAACAGTCCAGCCAGTATCTGGTGCATAACTCAAGACTATTTAACTGAATTAGTTTTATCTCTCTGAGTGAATTTTCTTTTTGTTTGTGGAATTCTTCAAGTAGGTTAATCCACTGGAGGAAATCGTTCTTAATCCAGAAGGAAAGAGTATTGTGCAGGGGTTTGTAATTCCTTATGAAACTGAAGCTTTGGAGCTGTAATCTGTTGTTGCTTGCCCCTACCCCAAGGTGCTCTCAGTCAGCTGTGGGAACCAGGACACAGTGCTGGTGGTGAGAAAATAATTAGCTGTTCAATGAAGGGGATGTGAGCAGAGATGCTGCTTATGGATCAGGGTGGACCTTACGTGTGTTGGATCCTTGTGCTGAAATCCCAACCTGATGGCTCATCCAAGCAGAAGCTGTTCTTTCTCTTGGACCTTGACAACCTTGATGAGAGCAGTGAGGTGGGTTCTGGCCATGGCTGCTGCAGTGGATGGCACTGGCTCAGTTTGTGGTGAGCCTGTTAGGAGGTGGCTTCTGCCTTCACCCTTCCTGCTGTGGCTGTGTTAAGTGTTGTATCAGCTTTTGTTTCTGTGCCTCCATCAGCCACATTCTCTTCAGTGGTAGAAATCTAGTAGAAATCAAGAAGTTTTCAGTACCTACTGTCTTGTGTCATTGGCACTGACCTTGTCCCATCTTCCTGACCCCTGGTGGGTGATCCATGATGGTGGGTGATCCATGACAGTTTACTGGGGTTTGGCTCTTGGGAAGTAATCAGTGGTCTTTGAAGACCTCTTCAGTCTCCCCAGATATGCAGCCTTTAAAGGGCTTGATGGGAGCTGGGAGAAGGAAGGAATAACCCCAAATAATTAATATGAGGTTGAGAAAAAGAGCACATAGAGGCCTGTGATTTTATGTTGGTATTTAGAGTGATTGCCTATGAAACTGATAGAAAATGTAGGCTTGCCTGGAGGAATGCTCTGAGAAGTAAGGGCAGTTGCTGCAGAGAGCTGCCAGATGTAAATGTTTTTATCCATGTATTTGGGACAAGAAAGGACAATGATCCATCAGGTCAGGGCTGGTTTTAACTGTTCATGCTTTTAATGGCAGCCAATCTAAGCTTGACTATGGCAAGATCTTAATCTGGTTTTAATTGGTTTTGTCCCATCAGCATCCACAGGTTGAAAAAAAAAAAAAAAAAAAAAAAAAGAGGGTGTCTGTGAACACCCTCAACACCCAGAGAATTATCTATGGGGTGACTGTAATGCACAGGACAGGGAGATAAGGAAGAAAGGGCTTGTGGAGCTCCTTGGCATTTGTTCTCTGCTACGTGTCCATTAAATATGAAGTACTTCTTAATCTGCTGCTAACTCATCTGTGACTTGCTGGCTGTAAGACACGTGACAGTATTGGGAGCTGGTGACCACACAGGATGCTCAGATCTTTGTGCTGGTGGCTGCCACAGCCAGGACAGGTTAAATTGATGACTCCTAGAGTGGTACATTGAGAACACAACCAAAGAACCTCACTGTCTGCATCCCTCTGCTCCTGGGAGTCACCTGCAGCCAGTTCAGTGGTGAGTGGAAGGAGCAAGGTGGGACTGGAGATGTGGCAGAGCACTGGGTGCCCCTGGTGCTGCTTTCCATGGGTGACATCCTTGAGAAAACATGAACAGCAGCAAGTTTTGCTTTTTTTGTTTTTGTTTTTTTTTATGTGGCAGCCTTGTCTCTGGCAAGATGCATGCAGCCTTGAGTTTACATCATCCCTGTCTTCCCCAAAGCTCAGACTTGAGTAAGTTTTGTTCTGCTCTAGTGGATTATGTGGTGTAAAATCCTGATCCCTGTAATGAATATTCAGATGATAATATATAAAAAAGCAGAGAAAAACCACATTATCTTGTGAAATATACTTTTGTAAATAATATTTAATTTTTTTTAAAGAAATAATATATTTGGTGCTGTTTTCTCAGAGCCCTTCCCTGAGAGCACTTTTTTGTTGTTGTTTATTAATGATACAGTTTCCTTCTCTATGTGTTGGAAAATATGTTTAAAGGGAAACAAAAATCACGATACACCTTGTCCTCTTTAAGCTCATCCATTTTTCCTCTGGATGTGGCAGGAGAGGGGAGTCACTTCTGCTTCCACCCAGCTTGGGTGGTGGCCAGGTTAGGGACTGCAGCTTTGGTGTCCCACCTTCCCTCAGCTCTGCAGGTCCTGCCCCACGTGAGCTCAGGCTCCCACAGCAAGTCCCAGCAAAGCCAGTGGGGCTCCACCTGGACATGACTTTCCTGAGGAGATCTGGTCTGTAGGATCCAAGCTTGAAATTTTCTCTTGCACCAGTATTGGCTGGAGTGAAGTAGATACTGAGACTTAGAAAACAGGATTTAAGACAAGCTGCCACCTCCTGGATTGCTGTCTCCAGATGCTTGGGGGCAGCAGGGATGGAGGATGGAGATTTCTAACTGGTCCTTGTTTTTAAACTAAAACATAAATTTTTGGACATGGATCCTGGTTTTTTGTTTGTTTTTGTTTGTTTGTTTGTGTGTGTTTGGTTGGTTTGTTTTTTTTTTTCAAACCAGGCTGCTACATAACAAATTAGAGTAAAAGTTTACCTCTCTGGCAGTAAAGTTCTTTTTTGTTTGTTTTGTTTTCCTTTCTTGACTTTAAGCTCCCCCCCATCTCCCCCTTCTTTGTTTTTAATTCATTGGTCTCTTGCTTATCCCAAAGTGGACCAACAGCACAAACCACTGGACTGTGTTTTGCTGAGTGAGGAGCTGTTTTCAGTTACTGTTGCACGCTCTTTAATTCTCTGGTTTTGGTGCACACGATTTAGAAATACACAGGAGAAAAAGAAAAAAAAAAAAACAACAAAAACCAAACAAAACCCTGTGAATGAAATCTGTCATTCTTGTGTTGATCAAGTGAGAATTTTCTCTGTATGCATTTTTCTAAGTGGTCTGTGAGAATGTGCTTGTTAATCATGCATTTCACTGCACTTCCATGTTTTGGGAGGAGCATCGTGTTTCGTGTGGAACAGTTCTTGGATGAAGAGATGACACCCAAACACCCAGCTGGGTGAACAGATGGGCAAGAACCAGAGCTCAGCTCAGTGGGAAGGAGCCCATCTCACCAGGTGAGAGGCCTCAGAAATTAGATGTTCAGAAACAATGATGTTAGACAAAGATTTTGCAGAATCCAATTTAAAAAGAAAAAGCAGAAGAGGGGAAACAAAATCATCTTGAATTCAGAAAAAAAAAAAAATCAACATATTTAAACGCAAGCAGAATGGCATTGTGTAAGGTACAACCACAAATAAGCTCTTCTCATAGTTACAAACTGTGTGCATCCTTTGTTTTGTTTTTCATAAGGAAATGGGAATGCTTTCCCCACTGACAAAACTAAAGGACAATATTTCCAATACCAGCCTGTCTGTTGATGCTCTTGTGTTTACAAACTGTGTATACTTTTATTTTTTGGCATATTGTTTCAGGTCATTTGCTTCAGTAATAAATGCAATTGTTTGTTTTCAAATAATTGGTTTTCACCTTTCCATGTATTTGTACATTGTATATAGTTCTTCAGTATTAGAGGGAGGCGTATTGTTTGTCATTATTTACAATATGTGTTGGTGCTCATTTGAGAAAATAAAATTTTCAAGTACTAAATCTACTGTTCCATACTGCTGCTTTGATCTGCCATAGTGTGCAAAATTTTGTTGTTCAAGAAATGTTACATTTAGCTTGAAAACAGTCAAACTCTCCTCTTTTCTGATAGCTGCCAGCCGGAGCGGTCCCCTGGTGTGCCTTCAGCCCTTAGGGAGTGTAGCCACGGGCCAGGATCCCAGCAAGCAGAACAAAAAGATGATCTGTAGCCCTGAAAGTCTAGGATTTGGTACAAGAGGAAACTCAAACTGGACCAGGAGACACTGCTGACCCACCTGGCACCATCGTACCATAGCCCAGCTCCTTGCCCTAAACCAGACCAGCGAGGGAAGCATGCAGGTTGTTTTGTGAGGAGTTACATGATTTTAAGGTATTTTTCTATTTATTTAGGGATATGGTTTAGTTAAGGACTTGTCAGTGTTGGACTCGATCTTGAAGGTCTTTTCCAGCCAAGGTAATTCTGTGATTCAAGAAGCAACAATAACAGGAAACCCATGAAATAAAATCCCTTAATTCTTATAAAGCATTTCCCCTGGGTGAAGGCTTTTGTCAGCCCTGTTGGGTAGCAGTGCCCACAGCACTAGAATAGATCAAGAAATCTCCAGTGGCCAGAAACCCCTCCCTGGGGCTGCAAGTTTTGCTGCTTGATAGAATTCACTCTGTAGCTCTCTGTCTGGTAGTGTTGTGTTTTTATTAATCGTGGGAAAACCAAAGCACAGGTAAAGCTCTCTGGTGTGTTTTTGTGTTCTCAAGCATCCCTTCCTGAAGCTCAGCAAATTAGATTTTCCTGGTTCAATCCATACTAGTCCTGAAACAAAGAAACCTGTGTGTGGGAAGCAGAGCTTGTGCTTTAGAAGGGAAGAGGGTGCAGAGGGGTGATCCTTCAGTGTTTGAACTTCAGAGAGTGGAAGGAGCTTGTCCATCTTGGACATATGCTGTGAGATCTGTACAAATCATTTTTGCTAGCTGCAGCCTCCCACAGCTCAGCTCATCTGGCCACCTTCACTTCAATGCCAGAACTGCTCCCAGGGGAGTGTGGGACAATGTTTTTGATTCCTGGTGCCTTCAGCTCAAAAAAATCCACTTGAATCCATGGTTGGATTGAAAGCTGGGCTTTCTCTGAGGTGGTTTTGGATGAGCTGCTGCAACCCCTTCTCCATCCCACTGCTGAAGGTGGCTGGGACCTGTCCCCATACCCTGTGCCACTGCCCTGCAGTTCACCATGCCATGGGCTCAGTGCCCTTAATTCCTCGTGTGTCCAAAAAAGCAACTTAACCCTCTTTGGACCTGATTCTGCCAGCTGCTAAATGCCCTGAACTCAAAGTGTAGCTCAGGACATGGCAAGAAAAGCTGCACTGGAAAGGTCGGAGGCGAGGAGGAGCCGGGAGGTTCATGGGAAGTGGGTAAGGAGCCAAGGAAGATGTGACTGCCATCTGACATCCCATGTGTGCCAGTAGCCTGGGCAAACAGGTTCAGCTGATGGCACAGTCGACACAATTAATTCCTTGCCCAATGGGCTGAGGGTAATTTGAGTTCTTGGTTTCACCAAAACCTTAATTTGCCGTCGTGTGACGTGCTGGGTGTGTGCTCCAGAGGCTGCCCGGGGTATCCAGGAGAGATGAGAGGATGGGATGTGTCCTCCCTCCACCCGGCACAGCAGGAACATCTTGGGGATGAGGACATCTCAAAAAAATGTGAGGCTGGTTCTTCAGGCACTGAGCACAGTCTGGTGTGGGGCGGCTCCTCGCTGCTCTGCTGTCCCTGGGCTTGTTCCTACAAACCCCTGAAGCTGCTGGATGTGAACAGCTGCTGCCAGGCCACTGGGAATGCCAAGGTTTTAGCCCCATTTCCATCTCCTGTTGTCCAGACGAGCAGTTACTCCATTCCAAGGGCAGCTGGCCGTGTGCCTGTGTCTCGGGGCTGTGCACAAGGAGGGAGGTTTGGTTTCCACCAGCAGGCAGCTGTTCCTGTTGGGATGAGGACATGGGCAGTGTGGTCCAGCTGGTGATGGCAGCATTGAGGTCTCCTCCACAGCCATGCCTCAAGGTGCAGCAGGGAATGGGGGGTCAAAGCCTGGGGTGGTCCCCCAGCCACCTGCAGCTGCCAGAGCCTGGAACAGCCAAGCACCGAGGGGACCTCAGCCCTTCCCAATGACTGATTCTCCTCTGTCAGTGGAAAGGAAAATAAAACGATTTGACTTGTTTCCTCACCCTCCCCCTGAAATCTGCTGCTTCTGCTGGGGCAGGAGAGTGTGAAGCTGAGTGGTGTGAGCAGCAGGAGTGCCCTGTGGGATGGGGAGGGTTGTGCTGGTCTCTGGCTGCTCCTCTCTGGCAGGAGCAGTTCCTATTTATCAGCCAAATAAATAATTTGTTATTAGTTGTGTGCATGGGCTGTGGCACTTCTCCAGCTGGGACGTAAGCCCTGTAGGGAAATTCCCAGCAGGAAGAAGCATTGTGCTCAGAATTTCCCATCCTGAGCATCCTGGTAAGGGCAGAAGAGATAACTCAAGGGTGTCTCTCAGCAACAGCCCCGGGAAGAGATTCCAAACCTCAGGCAGCCCTTCAGCTTTGTTAAGATGAAAGTGGAAAAGTGCCAGAACCACAACTTGTCCTCGGGCTGCACTCACCCCAAAGCCAAGGGGCAAAGCCCTGGGCCAGGAGGTGATGGTGGCACCGTCTGGTGGGGTCTGCCCAGCTCCCGGGGAGATTCCTGGTGCAGGCAGGAGGGGAACAGCAGGGAACAGCTGCCGGGTTTGTGATACGGGGCAGTGCTCTCAGCACCTTGCTTTGGATGTGTTATTAATCTGCAATTAGAGCAGGAGGGAGCCAAAGAAATCTATAAATAGCTGAGCAGAGAGGAGCTGACTCAGGCAGCAGCAGACGGGGGATCTCAGGAGCGGCTGCAGCTTCGCCGCTGCAAATTTGGCCCTCGGAGTGTGGCAGGGGTGGAGGGAGGGCTGGAGGGATGGTGCACGAAACCCCCTCCTCTGTCCTCATGGAGCTGCCACACAGTGCTGCCCCGAGAGGGGATGGAGCTGCAGGAGCCACCACGACCTTTACCTGTGCCAGAGGACGGGCTATAAAGAGCAAGGGGACCAAGCAGGGGGCAGGTCCCAGAGGTCCTCTGGGATCCTCCCAGCCACAATGAGTTTTTTTCAAAAGATGATCATGAAGCTATAAATACAGCAGCACCAGTGGCCTTTGATCCTGGTTCAAGAGCAATTTGACACTCCTGCTTTGCTCTTCTGCCCTTCTCATGGGACATTGGAGCTGGGGTGGGATGCTGCCCATCACTTCTCCATTGGTTCTCCTGATCCCTTTTCTCCTCTTGGAGAAACTACTTGGGGTTCAGCCCCACAGACACCTTCCCCCCTGCTGCCTCTCCCATGGGGACAATGGCTCCCACCCGAGGTGGGGGATTTTCTTGCTGACAGCAAGGATTTGCAGTAGCACTTCCAGGCTGCCAAACATGCTGGGGTTATTTTTACCCATCTCCAGCCCAGGGTATAAATAGTGCCCCGTTGCTGGCCAAGAAACGTCCCATGGACACCTGCTGGGCACAAAGGAGATGTCATCCCCAAGGTGGTGGCACTGGCCCTGGCTGTAGAGAGGTGCTTGGGGAGGGGGGATGATGGCTGAAATAACAGACTCCTGATGCTGCTCCTCTCCACAAGGCCCCCAAAAGCTTTCGTCTTCTTCAGCCTCTTGGGGATGGTTTGGGAAGCTCTCAGGGTGTTGAGGGCCATGCAGGGGGGGTTAGATACATGTTCTATGTTAATTACAAATTCTGTGATTAATTCTCTCCGGGATGGGCCCCTGTCAGTCAGGTCACCCCGTATCTGTCAGGGGGGATCACCCCCACCAGGACAGAAACAGGGGGG